>BQNB010018696.1:42046-67909 GCA_026074375.1 Tanacetum coccineum | reverse complement strand
AGGACAGAGTTTAAGAACTATGTTATGAATGATTTCTATGCTAAGAAAGGAATCAAAAGGGTGGCTAGAACTCCACAGCAGAATGGTGTTGCAAAAAGGAAAAACAGGACCCTAATTGAGGCAGCTAGAACTATGTTAGCAGACTCACTCTTACCTATCCCATTTTAGGCAGAGGCAGTAAATACTGCCTGCTATGTACTGAATAGGGTATTAGTGACCAAACCTCAAAATAAGACACCTTATGAACTATTAATAGGTAACTCACCTAGTATTAGTTTTATGAGACCTTTTGGGTGCCCCTTGACCATTTTAAACACCTTAGATTCCTTGGGCAAATTTGATGGGAAATCTGATGAAGGTTATTTGCTTGGATACTCTACCACTAGTAAAGCCTTTAGAGTATACAACAAAAGGACCAAAAGGGTAGAAGAGAATCTGCACATTGATTTTCTGGAAGATTAACCAAATGTGGCAGGAACTGGTCCTAATTGGATGTTTGATCTTGATTTTCTTACCAATTCAATGAACTATATTCCTGTTAGTGTAGAAAATTAGGTTAATGTGGATGCAGTTACACAAGATTCTTATGTTGCAGGTTCATCAGGAAAAGATAAATGACCTATTCAGGAATACATACTGCTTCCACTACATCCTCATAGGACAAGGATTCCAGTAGAAGATGTTGCTCCAGCTTCACATGAAAAACCTTCTTAAAGTTTTCCTAAAGACAATGATGTACAAGATTAAGAAGATGTTGCTGACAATGAAGGACAACATCAGATGACATAAGATAAACAAGTCCTGCATGATGAACTTGAGAAGATGATTGCTTAAGAAGTGGTTGCTAAAGCTCTGGATGATGCAACAAGACAAGCTTTTGAAGAAGAAAAGAGGAATATTGCATCTCAAAAGAGGGCAGCTCAAACTGCCAGTATTAACAAACTTAGTACTGGTAGGCCATCTGTTAGTACTGCTACCACGCCATATGTTAGTGCTGCTAGTACTCCCACAGGTAAAAATACTGGTGAATCATCATTTGTCTATCTTGGAGGAAAAATACCTATTGATGCATCTACTCCAGGGTTCTAAATAGCACCGCTGTAGCGCGCTATAGCGGCGCCATAGCGCGAGGCGTAGCCACCACGTTACGAAATAGGCCAAGGCGTCGCCTTTAGGCGTGGCGTGCAATAAAGCATGATAAGGCGTGATATAGCGCGCTATAGCGCAAGGCGTGGCGCGTTTTTTTGAAGCTTTTAAGAGATTTTTTTTTGAATTTTTTTAAAGATATTTATTGGACTTGAGCTTATTTACAAGTATTTATGATTTGGGTTGCATGAGATTCGTGCTTAGTAACACTATAACTTAATTTTAAGCCTAGTAGCTAATTACTATTGACTACTTAATAAATATTTTTTGCCGCTTTAAGTCACGCCTTAAAAACGCTATGACGCAACGCCTCATGCTAAAGCTTGAGGCTTGGCAATGCCGCTACGTCACGCTTCACGCTATTTATAACCTTGATCTACTCTCCCTAATGTTGATTTACCCATTGATCCAAATATGCCTAATTTGGAAGATGATTCTGATGCATTTTCAAGTGATGGCATATTTAATGGAGCCTATGATGATGAGAATGTGGGTGCAGTAGCTGATTTCAACAATATGGATGACACCATTAATGTCAGTCCTATTCCCACACTCAGAATTCATAAGAATCATCTAAAAGATCAAATTCTAGGAGATCCTACGTCAGCAGTTCAAACAAGAGGAAAGATTCAAAAGGCTTCTTTAGCACAACAAGCATTGGTGAGCTATATCTCCAAACAGAATAGAACTAATCACAAAGATCATCAGAACTGTTTGTTAGCATGTTTTCTCTCCAAAGAAGAACCCAAGAATATATCACAAGCCTTACAAGATGAAAGCTGGGTTGAAGCAATGTAAAAGGAATTGCTACAGTTCAAACTACCGAAGGTTTGGATACTTGTTGATTTGCCATATGGGAAAAAGGAAATTGGCACAAAGTGGGTCTTTAAGAATAAAAGGGATGAGAGAAGTATTGTTGTGAAAAACGAAGCCAGGCTAGTAGCTCAAGGGTTTAAACAGGAGGAAGGAATAGATTATGATGAGGTTTTTGCACCTATTGCCGGATTTAGAGGCACTGAGTTATTTTAGCCTTTGCATCCCATGGGATTTACTGTCTACAATGGATGTTAAAAGTGCATTTCTCTTTATGGCACTATTGAAGAGGGAGGTGTATGTCCATCAAACCTTGTCAGTGCTTTGAGTAATACCTGCTCATCCCAACACAATGTGTATTATAAGGAGTGATTAAAGTCTCTTTTATGTTTCGCTTTATCAAGACCCCTGTAGAGCTTGGTATGAGATGCACTTTGTCGTTCTGTTCTGATAGAAAATGTTTCAGGAGAGGTACCATTAGACACAAAGTCATTGTTTTGATCAATGAAGATAGAAAAGAGTGACATTATGTTAAGCCAAAGTGTATGTGGATGACATTATTTTTGGTTCTACAAAGAAGTCAATGTGTACAGAGTTTGAAGACTGTATGCACAAAAGATTCCAAATGAGTTCCATGGGTGAACTTACTTTCTTTTTAGGACTTCAAGTGAAGCAACAACCACCTGATGGTAATCTTTATTGTATATCAGGATAAGTATGTAGCTGACGCATCTCTTAAGAGTTTGAGATGTTTTGTTTTTGGTCCATCAGAACAGCTACTACTCCTATTGAGTCTAATAAGCCATTGGTCAAGGATAAAGATGGTGAAGATGTAGATGTATATGTTTACAGATCTATGATTGGTTCCCTGATGTATTTGATTGCATCAAGGCCAGACATCATGTTTGCTGTTTGTGCCTGTGCTAGATTTCAAGTCACTCCAAAAGCCTCACACTTAAATGCAGTAAAAAGGATTTTTAGGTACCTCAAACATCAACCCAAATTAGGTTTATGGTATCCTAGGGATTCACCTTTTGAATTAGAAGCCTTCTCATATAGTGACTATGGAGGAGCCAGCCTTGACAAAAAATCAACAACAGGTGGCTGTCAATTTCTTGGAAGAAGATTGATATCTTGGCAATGCAAGAAGCAAACTATTGTGGCAAACTCTACTACTGAGGCAGAATATGTTGCAGCTGCTAACTGTTGTGGGCAAGTACTATGGATACAGAATCAGATGATGGATTATGGTTTTAATTTCATGAACACCAAAATCCATATTGATAATGAGAGCACTATAAGTGTTATCAAGAATCTTATTGCTCATTCTAGGACCAAGCATATCGAGATTCAATTTCATTGTATCAGAGATTGCTATAAGAAAAGACTGATAGAAGTTATCAAGATTCATACAGACTCTAATGTTGCAGACCTTTTCACCAAAGGATTTGATGTCACAAGATTTAACTTTTTGGTGGTTAGCATTGGGATGTTAAATCTGTAGCTATATTTGAGGGGAGGTTATATGTACACTAGAGGGTAAATATGATGAATACTTGGTTAATATCGCTGAGCTTAGTTGATACTGTGAGTTACAACTTTGTACTGCTAGTACAAAAGTTAATACTGCTAGGTTCAGTTAGTACTGTTGTGTACATATCGATTGGTGTGACTGCTAGAAGCTTTCTCTGAAGGGAGGAATATGATGGTAGTGTGTTCCTTCAGTGTTGGTTGTAAACCACACAATAAATGGTTATCAGTTCACCATGTCTAACAGACATCAAGAACTGACTAGTCCAAAGCAAACGGCCTTGGTAAAGACTTCTCAAATCCGTTGATGGTTGATAGTTTACCAAAAACTATATGGTTATCAATGCACCATGTTATTGCAATGAAGCATTGGCTAGTCCAAAGCAAACGGCCTTGGTAAAGACTTCCCAAATTCGTTTGTGGCTGGTAGTTTGCCAAAAACTATAAAATAGTCCAATGACCCACCTCTCTCAAGAGGTTACACACTTGGAAGTGGGGAGACAGTTTGGAACTTAAGGAATTGATGACAAACTGTACCCAAATTGTCTGTTTTGTGAGGAAAAAGAATAGAGAGATTTGGTGAGTTCAAAAACAGAAAGAGCGTATATGAGAGTCTACATTGGTGTTGAATATCTTTGATGGATCAAGTTTGGAGTTAATACTACTTGGTACCACACTTAGTACTGTCAGTGTTAAGTTAATACTGCCAGGCAAGTATTACTACTGCTGGATGAAGTTAGTACTGTTAGACTTAAAATTAGTATTGCTAGACCAAACTTAGTATTGCTAAGTGACCGTTAGTATTGTTTGAGTCCTAACAAATTTTCCTCAATCAAAGAGCCGTTGAGATATTTTCGCCACATCTATAGCTTATAGGGTTTGACTAATTGGAGACTTCTTGATTTATCTATAGCTTAAACGATTTCTTCAAGATAAGTACAACTCTTTTACAGTCGGTGAACACATACTCTTTTAAACCTCACTCATAATTCAATTCACTCTACCAGAACCTTACACTTTATCACACGAACTAATCCCACCTCATTCATCATCTTTTCATTCATCAAATGGCACAGTTGGAATTTTGCGACAAGCATAATATGGTCGCATATTTGGTTAAATCTGAAAGTAGTGAGGGTTTTGATGAAATCATAGATTTTCTTACTTCAAGCCATATCTACTATGCTCTTACTGAAAATCCCATCATTTTTGTGTCCCTTATTGAACAATTTTGGGAAACTGCTGTTTTGAGCACTACTGAGGAAGGACTTCAAGCTATTTCTGCAACTATTGATGGACATGAAAAGCTCATAACTGAAGATTCTTTGAGAAGACATTTGAAGTTAGATGATGCAGAAGGCATTTCTTCACTCTCCAATGAAGAAATATTTGAGCACTTAGCTCATATGGGGTATGTGACTAATTCTGAAAGCCTTACATTCTTTAAAGGTCATTTCTCACCCCAATGGAAGTTCTTTATTCACACAATTCTACATTGTCTGAGCTCCAAGAAGACTGCATGGGATCAATTCAGTAGCAACATTGCTACAACACTCATCTGTCTAGCTACAAGCAGGAGGTTTAACTTTTCTAAATTCATCTTTGAAGCTATGGTTAAGAATTTGGATAGCCCACACAAATTCTTATTGTATCCCAGGTTTATTCAACTCCTTCTTAACAAACAACAAAGGTTACTCTTACCTCATACTAGAACTTATCCCACTCCTACTCTTACAAGTAAACTGTTTAGTAATATGAGGAGAGCCTCTAAGGGGTATTCAGGGGTAGTGACACCATTGTTTGAGAGTATGTTGGTACAAGCACATGATGAAGAGCAACGAAAAAGGAATCCAAGAAGGTAATTATGTCTGAATCAGAGGGTGAAGAACCAGAGGATCAGGGGAGGATAATTCAGGATATTGATGATGATCCTCTAGTTTCTTTGGTAATAGAATCCATGAAAGAGAAGTTAGCAGATTTTGTTACTCCTACAAAAGCTTCAAGGGAAGCTCAAGAAGAAGAAATTAGTCCTACAATCTTGGAGGCAGCCAAAACTTTGTCAAAGGTTGCTTCTTAGGGTGTAAGCAAAGCAAAATCGACTGATAAGGGCAAGAGATATAGGAGGAGAGCAAGGTCAACTGGCTAATAAAACATTAATTTCTGGATTGGATGTTGAGGATGGAGATTTTAATACTGTAGAGTTGAGATTAAATTTTGGTATTGAGATGTTAATACTGGTAGTTACTAAAGTTGATACTGTTGAATACTCTATTAATCTTCCAGTATTAATTCTTTTCTCCTAAAAAAAGGGGTCAAAGGAAGAAAAGGCTCAGAGGTTGAAGAGGATATCCAGGTTACTCATAAGACTAAAGAACAAATAAGACAAGAAGAAGCTGGATTGGAAGAGGCTATAAGATTGCAAGCTCAAATGGATGAAGAAGTTGCAAAACAGATTCATTTAGATAAGATGTTAGCCAAAAGAGTGCAGGAAGAATCAAGAATTTCATAGCAATACAAACTGAAAAAGAAAGGATGAGTTCAAGAAGCTGCAAAGTTCTATACTGAAGACGATTGGGGCCACCATTCGGGAAAAACTAGAAGCTACATAAGAGTAGTCAAGAGTCTCCAAGGAGAAAGTATAAGCAATGATGATTTTGCAAAAAGAACGGTAGAAATGATAAATGGGAAGAAAAAGTTCTATGCTGAACAAAAAGCTAAAGCAAAAAGGGTAAGGACAACTGACTACAATGTACAACAAAGAGAGTACATGAGTACCTTCATCAAGAATCAAAGCTCATGGAAATTGTCTCAATTGAAGAAGCTTTCTTTTGAAGAGTTGAAGACTGAATTTGAAAAGCTGATGAAGAGTATTGAAAGCTTTGTGCCTATGGAAACTGAAGCAAGAGTGAAAAGACATGGATTACAGCTAGAACAAGAAACTTCAAAGAAACAGAAGATTGACATTGAGGATGCTTCAATCACAAAGGGAAAAGATGAAGTTGTAAAGGAAGAAGAAGCTGAAGTGTAACACCCCCAAAATTTGGGTCGCAGCGGAATATGTTTCCGGGAGCGTTACTTCATAATACCATTGCACAAGTCATGAGAGAACGACATCTAAGTGTCGTTTGAAAAGTATTCTTGGATTGTCTAGACTCCATTGCACATCAAATAAGCCAAGCATCTAATTCACCTGAGAAAAACATGCTTAAAAGTGCCAATATTAAAGTTGGTGAGTTCATAGGTTTTTGTACAAATAACTGTAAATCCCAAAAACTATATATATAGGTTTACTGTGTTCCAAGTTTCGCCCATACAAGACTTGCAACGCATAAACCTACGTATATAGGTTTCCTTAAAATATATATAATCCCAAATTGTTTCCAAATATATGTTGTAATGAGCACAATATCCCAAAATGTTTCAAATATATATTACCACTTTATTCAAGGTAACGTAAAGATTCATATGTGTAAAAAAACAATAATTACGATTACTCTAAGTTCATGGAACTGCTACGTAGACTCATTATAAGTATGTCACTTTATTCAAGGCACCGTAAGGTTCAGATTCATCAGTATGTCGTGTTGTGCTCCGACAATGTTATAATGTTCGTTAGTTCGATCTCGAACTAGTGATAGCAAATCACTACGAAGGTGGTAGCTCAACCCCAATAGATCTTATCTCATAACAATCCGCGCTTACCCTCCAGGTAATTACAGTCCACTCCATTAAGCTAATCCGTAATTATTCGATTAAAAGTCAAGTTTGGTGTTTACGTCCAAAAAGTAACAACCAAATTAGTGTTATCTCATCGCGAGATATTATAATAAGAGTATGTAAATAATTTGTTATCCAATCCACTATAAATAAATTTGTACCAAGCATGTTCCTCACCAAAAATATATGTAAAACATGTAAAACGTGGGCTATGAAACTCCTCTTGAGTAAGCAAAATGCCAAGTGTAACAAATAATGTGCAGCAAAAATCGTCGGAATGCAAACCTATTTATTTAAAGGTCGTATAAGTACTAAGCACATGAGTAATCTCTACCATTCAATAATTCTATTTAGTTAATCAACATCTCATTGTTTGAGTGAAAAAACATATTTATAATTGTAAAACATTTATAAATATCTGAATAATGTAATTATAGTTATTCCTGGTAGGGTATTAGTTACTCCTGGTAGTGTTGTAGTTCCTCCTGGTAGTGTTGTAGTTATTCCTACTGGTAGTGTTATTACTACTGGTAGTATATTGGTTTCTCCTGGTAGTGTTATGGTTTATTTTCTAAGTCTGACCCGACTATAATGACCCACTAAATCACCTTTTCATGACTCGGGTTCTAAGAGTTTTTATGCGAATACGATATTTTGAACAACTGTTTCCAGTTCTGTCGAGACCGAATACTCGACTCGAAAATTGGGCGAAAAAGCACTGCTTCAGATCTGATGCAGTGATTAATTACAAAAAGACCAGATTTTGCCCCCGACCTTACGGACCCGGTTATCCACTCGCTTTTAGAGTTAAAGAAACTGCGTGGGAAGTAAACGACATCCGAACGACTTTCATGTTTTCGGCCGACAGGCGAAACGGACTCGAAACGTGCGCATATACCATTTTAAAATCCTGACAGAAACACTAACTAGCAAATGTGGATTTTATATTTAACCTCGTATTTTTACCTCGTTTTCGCTCATAACTTTTTTCGTTATAAATCCGTTTGACCAAGTTTCTTTAGCTTTTCGGATCGTAGTTGAATCATACTATTTATAAAAACATAAAGATTAATATGTTATGATATACGATTTTTGGACAGAATCTTATGAGTGCCTTGTTGAATCCATTTTTAACCTTGCTTTTAACCTTACTACTTGTAGTAATCATTTTCTCACAACAACTTAATATTTTTTTTTTTTTTTTTTTTTTTTTTTGGTACAATACTTTCTCATCCCTTGTAACATGATATTAGCAATATCTCAACATATATAATAGTGTGCAAAATGATCATTACAAGTAAAAACTTCATTTACATGTTAAAAATCCTACATGGTGATTTAAGCTACAATAAAACTAACATATGCATAAAAATGAATATTTGAAAGAACATTAAAGGGTTCTAGATGACCTTATGGCCGTATGATGATGATGACCCAATATAATCTAACCTTGTTTAGATTAAAAATCCAAAATGCACCAAAGAAAACCTTGTTTTCTTAAATAAATCCTAGCTTCCTTTTACTTGATAATCACTTGAATATGGTTAGCCAATGCTTGGGATCACCTTAGAATATCTTAGGATGGATGTGTAATGGCTTGTATAGGTTGTAGAAAATTTGATATGGATTATGTATTAAGGGGTGTTTGAGCCGTGGCTATAAGAGAGCCAAAAGGGATGTTTTTGGTGATTTCTAGTTAAGTGTTTTGCTATCTATGTTTACTTGCAATGCATACTAGTATATATATGGTAAGCCTAGTCAAAAGAATGCAATAGTTGGTCAAGAAACATGAGGAGGGTCTTAAGGAAGACTCTTGGTCAAAGGGAACAAGGTATGGGTGGTTTTAATGGTGTAGAAAATGTACAAAGACCAATCTTGACCAATTTGATATTTCTTTGAATATTTGGCCATGAATTCGGTTATGGCAAGATATATATGATATATTTGAGTTAATTTTATGTATTGGGTATAAAAGTGGGTATTTGTTGAAGCGTAGAAAAGTTTTGGTGGTTCCGGGTATGCCTAAACTTAATTTATCGCGAAACGTAAACACTTTACGCAAACGATAAAAATAAAATAAACAAAGACCATAATTATTCTCAAAATAATTATTTAATACTTGCTTGATGTAAACATTTAATTATTTGATGTCCGTTTATATTGAACGATAATTTTTGGCATACGCGATTTAACTTAACGTTTACGATTTTAAACAAACACGTACAATACTAAAAGATACATTGCGGATTTATTGACGACGTCAATAATGTAACACCCCCAAAATGGGTTGCAGCGGAATAAGGGTCCGGGGCGTGTTACTTCATAGATCAATAACACAAGATATATATAGAACGACCAAAAAGTCGTTTTAAAACTGATACATTGGATTTAACAAATATTTGATACAAATAGCCCGAAGCTTTAACTTGTTCCTTATTATTATTACAAAGATACTGGTTCACAACACATGAGTTTCCCAAAACATAATACAACCATATCTTTAGCATGACATCCCAAAACAAAATCACCAATGTATCCTTAGCACCTTATGCTTACTGATCTCCTGAAAAAACATTGCTTTAAAAACATCAACAATAATGGTGGGTGAATTCCATAGGTGTGATAAACATAATTGCAGGTCCGCAAGACTTTCCCGTGATAATGCAAAATGCAGACATCACAAAACCAGATTAAATTTTCCTAAGCTCAGACACTGAAGCTCGACGATCTTTCTGGCAATAATAATATATATTGGCAAATTTTGGCCCGATTAGATGTTCCAACCGAAACATACCAAATTCGGATCATGCTATACGTTCGTTCTCGGGATTGCTTGTCACCCGAACGGGGAGGTCGTTACCCCAAATAGGTATCTATTCATAACATTCGCGCTCAAATATATGTAATTAACAAACTACATCTATGCATTTGTAAATTCATGATAAAGGGGCTCAGACGTGGGTTATCGTTACTAGGCAACCATGTAATCAATATAAAAATATCCACTTTCGTCCAATTTATAAAACAATGCAGGTTTCCAACCCCAGTTTATAAATCATTGTAATCGTAAAAATATGGGCTATGAATAACCTTGAGTTTGATAATCCCAAATATTGCAGATAATGCGTCACGTAAAGAATCGAATGCACCTAAATTATCATAGGTCGTATTAAAGTAATGAACTTAGATTAACTAACTTCATATACAGGTCTATGTTAGTTACATCATTTTAACGTTACGGGCTATCATAATTAAGAGGTCATGTATGAAACGTATGAGGAGCTAGGGACCACTTTAAGTTGTAAAATCCAGCAACTCGTCGATACGCCACCCCGAAGAGGCCTCATTATGAAACTCCCTAGTAATATAGTACTTTGATAACCACATATAATTCTATATAGCTCAATCACTAACTAATGGTTTTGGTAAAATTACGTTTAACTAGTTAAAACATTTATAATTATCATTGTAGTAAATATAGCATAACTTTTGCGTTTTAAGCCCGATTTTGACGTTTCTTATGCCCACGCTTTCGTATTAGGGACGAGTTAATATAATTTGGGACATTTTCCATATTTTGGGACCCTCTTGTGAACATAAATTTTACGTTCACATCAGCCGGAGTTTTTTTTAAATCGTATTGTTGTCGTTAAAACCGTAATGTTCGTATTTTATTCGTTATTAGCTCGTTTTTACGATTCTTTTGAGGAGTTTCCCCCCTGTTATTGAAATCCTATCCACATTTATAAGGTTTACCAAAAATTAACTTTCTGTCATGAACAATAACTTTTATAAAAATAGTTTTATAAAAGTATTAATTGTCGTAAACTCGCGAAATTCATAACTCGTTCGTTATTAATTGAAAAATTACGATTCTTATCATTTTGGAATCCTAAAAATATGTATTATTTGTTAAAAATATCAAACTTGCTGTTTGAATAATTTTTATAAGTGTTTTTATAAAAATTATTATATAAATCCGTTTATTTATGCGTATAACTTGTTGTTACCATTACGTTTTCGGTATTTATCCGGGTGAACAAGTTTCTTACTTTTTCGGAATCGTCATGAGTCGTATTATTTTATAAAAATATAAATTAAGTATGTTTTTATACACTTTTGGGACAGAAAGTTTGGGTGACTTTATTAAGTCTATTTTTTATCTTGTTTTTATATTTTACACTTTATAACTTTACCAAAAGTGTACAAGTCTTTTACTTCCATTATGACTTTATTTTTGTGTTCATATATCATAACTAAAAGCTCATAAACAAGATTAACATGTTATTTATCATACTTTTACTTGGAACATATCAAGTGATCTTTTAAAACCCTAATTTGCATTAACACTTTTTAAGTTAATTAAGTTTGTAAAAGCGACTTATGTATCCATTTATAAACTTTATATTACCATCCATACAACCATGTGTATAAGCTCATAAAACTATATTTACAAGAAAGGTCCAAGTTTACAAGGCTAAACAGTCCTAATGGTGATTTTCACTAATATAAATATCACATATGCATATAATCATATAAATGAAAAGTTAAGGGCTTAAGATAACCTTAATGAGATGATGTAGGATGATGAAAAATAAGTGCTAAACCCTTGTTTAGACTTTAAACCCAAGATTATAACCAAGAAAACCCTAGTTTCCAAATGAAAACCCTAATCTTGATTTCTTGCTTCAACACTTGTAAATAATTAATCAAGGCTTCAAAATACTTTGAGGTATCTTAGATATGATATGAGAGTGTATGTAAATAGGTTATATAAATTTTGTATGGATAGTTTATGGGGGAGGGTTGAGCCGTGGCCTTTATAAGAGAAAAAGGGAAGACAAATTTGATTTTTAGCTAAGGAAAATACTTGTGTGTTTAACTTATTAAAAAGGGTATTTGTTATATATATATAAGGAACTAGTAGAGGTGCAAGTAAACTATCAAAGACCATGTGGTCAATGGTTATAGGAGGAGGGGGGCAATAAGAGGGAAATGGGGAAAAAGATGGTCAAAGTTACTATGTATAGCTTAGGTCTTACTAACTAATGTATGTACATACCTTGGTCATTAATTCTTATGTGTCTTTGTCCTCAATGTAGGGTTATACCATGATAATAAGGAGTGGGTTTGTTTTGTTAGATATTACTTGCAATTTTTGGTGCAAAAGAAAGAAAGTGCAAGTATTATGTATAATGGATAAGTTGTAGTTTTTATTTCTAAGTGTATACTTGCAAAGTGATATGTCTTGGTTATTTATTGTTAAATGGGGCATCCCATTTATAAATGAAGTAAAGTTTTATAAACTTTTTGATCATTGAAAAATAATACTAGACATTTGTTGAAGCGTGAATATTTGAGGTTCGGGTATGCTAAACGTACTTTATCGCAAAACGTATACCACTCTTTTACGTATCGATAAAATAATTGACACAAAGACCATAATTATTCTCAAAATAATTATTTAATACTTGATTGATGTAAACACTTAATTGTTTGATGCCCGTTTACATTGAACGCTAATTTTTAGCTTACGCGATTTAGCTTAACATTTACGATTTAAAGCAAACGCGTACAATACAAAAGGTACATTGTGGATTTATCGATGTCGTCAATGACTTGAAAACACAGGGTGTTATAAATAACCCTAAAACACGGGGTGTTATATGAAGTGCCAGTTAAGAAAACAGGAAAGAGAATGAAGCAAAAGGCAAGAAAGGGAATAAATAACCCTCACCATGTTTTTAAAACAAAGAGTTGGCTAGTCCATAGCAAACGACTTATGGTAAAGACATATCAAATCCGTTGGGATAAACTATAATATATAGTTAGAATGCGAATCTTTTTTATGGCTGGTAGTTTGCCAAAAACTTAATAAAGCCAACTTAGTTGATATTGATGTGTAGTTGTGAAGAAGAGAAAGACAAAGGACTAAAGACAATGTATGACTTGTCTTCAAATCAACAACAAAACAGATCATCATTAAGAGAAGCTAATTATTAAAGGAAGTGTTTGGATACAATCCTCAAAGTAAAGCTAAAGAAAACTCATGAAACTTGGAGTTACAAGGGAAGTTCAGTTTATGGGAGGATTGTTAGGAATTTTTTATAAACAGAATAATTTGTTAGTGTATTGTAGTTAGTTCTGCTAGTTACATAGTTAGTACTGGTAGAAGGATTATCATAGTTAGTACTGGTAGTGTTAAAAAGTTAATGCTGCTTATGTAATAGTTAAGTCTGCTTACGCAAAAAGATATTTAGTGTTAAAGATATGCATAGATATTCTTTGGAAGGATATGCATTATCTTTATACGCGTTTTGTAAAGACAATTAGGGTTTCCTTAGTTCTATTAAAGGACCCTAGGCTAGTTAGTAGAAATAGTTCTCACGGATCATAGAGATCGGATGTAATCATTAGTTTGTAATCTGCAACCTTGGCAGGATTCAAAGTATATATAAAAGTTCTTTTGTAATTATTCAATATTTTCCTTCTTATCATTATGATTAGATTCCAATAATCAATAGGGTTACTCAGTGTTCTTATTGTTTGCTTTTTAGAATTATCTAAAGGAGCAAACTCTTTGCAAGCTGAAGGTTAAGATCTATTCAGTAAAACTATCCAATAGAACGCCATTGGGTAGGTTTGACTATGACTTTATAAGTTTGAATGTGTTATGTTATTGGTTAGCTAAACCCGATAGTCAAACCTAAAGTCTAATGTATAAGTTTTAATTGTTATAGAAAGTTAATATGTCACATCCATGAAGGAATAGAACTTGAGGGACAATATGAGTCAAATAGCCAACGTAATAACTAATAAATGGATAAACACTTCCTACATTTTCTAAAATGTTCCAGGAGAGTGTGGTGTGTTCATGTGGGACGAACCAAGACAAGAAAAAAAGAGGGAAACCATGTACTTTGTGGTTCTTGTAATGAAGGATTATGTTTCCAATTAAGAGTTAAGCTTTATACTAATCATCCTACAAGTAAGTAATCTTATATATTGAGTTAATTGATGAATTTATGAACTAGGGTTCTTGAGATAAATTGGGGGTTTTTAGTAAAAGATGTTTATAAGTAAAGTATGAGGTTATAGAAGTTATGGGTTATAAGTAATTGGTATAATTGGGGGGCTTTCATCATATGATCAAGGTATGATCATATGATGTTAAGATATGATGAAGGGTGTGTTCTTGGTTTATGTAAACTCTTGTTAATTGTATTGTTTTTTATGTAATAATGAATATAGTGATGATTATGGCACAAGATGGCAAGCTTGTATGATAATAAGGATTGGGTGTTCTTGATAACTTAGCTTTGGAGCTAAGGTAAGTAAATATGACTATAACATGTGTTATATATAAATTATCGTATTATGTGTTTATGAATAATTATGTTATGGCATAGAAGGGCTCGACCTAGAAGGCATGATTAAATGCTAGAGGCTTAGTTATGTGTTGACAAGGTGTGTTAGTCAAATGGTAATAGACTAATTAGGTATGTGAATATTAAAAATACTAGAAGATGATGATTTGATTATGTGTTATGATTGGAGAACTAATATGACATGTTCTTGATTTGATATGGTATAAGTTGCCATGATTGGATGATGACTTATGATGTATTCATAATGCTCCTATGATAATGTTTATATGATTATATGTTATTACGGGTTACTTACTAAGCGTAAGCTTACCTCTTTAGTTGTTGATGTTTTGTGTAGGTGCTCATGATGTAATGTAAGGCCTTGGAATAATGCACATGGCTTGAGAGCTTGGTAATTGGATGTGCTTGGTAATGCGTATGAAGTTAGTGTAGATACCGAGCTTAAACACGTTGAACCCCCATGTTGTATGTTTTAATATCAAAAAATGTGTTGTATTCATGGCTTGGAGTTATCCAAGTCCAGGTCTTGGTATTTAAATAGGTGTCATGTATTTGGAACATGTGTTTTAGGTGAAATGGGTCAAAAGGGGTGTTTGGCAAAACACCCGTCACTTGTAAAGTACATTTCCAGGGTCCTTGAGACACCTCGGAATTAGTATGATAATGGTTGTATTATTGATGTGTTAAATGAATCTAGAAGATCTTGTAAATGTTTCGAAGCCTTGGAAGTCGAGTTTTGGGTCAAAAGTGCTTAAGGGTGATTTTGGGCTGGTCTGGTGGCCCTCTAGCTTTAGACTAGGGACCTTAGCCATCGGTAAGGAGGGTTTGATGACCCTTGTCCACCGTCTAAGGCCTTAGCTGTTGGCTAAGGGGTCTGATGATCTGGTTTTGTTATGTCGTAAAAGAATGATAAATTGAATAAGTTGTCAACTTGGAGTTGACAAGAGAATGATAAATGCATTTTAAGAATGCATATGAATTGTGTAAGATGTGAAATCAACAAGTATCATATAGATCTTGTCCAAAATAAAAAAAATGTGATGAAATTGCGTAAGGTAATAAAATTAGGAAATGGAAATGTAATTAAGTATAAAAGTAAAGATAGCAAGTTAAAATAAGTATAAGTGTTGTGTCGAGAATGCTTAAGTAGGATGATATATAATCTCTTTATTTAAATAGATTGGGACGCCTCTTCATTTAAATAAAGAAATTGTATATCACCGAACCATAAGTTTATAATTCTTCACTCACATAGATTGGGACGCCTCTTTATGTAAATAACAAATTGTAAATGAGTGGGCTTATGTGTATCCGATATAACATGAGTTATGTGAGAAATAAAGTGAACAGGTCGAAATAACCTGTAATGACCCGTGTGGTCTTAATAAAATGTTTATAGCCTTTATGGCTTATCATTGCTTATTTTAACATCCTAAGTGGGTGATATGACTTAAGAGATAGTTATGTAAAGATTCTTTATGGTGAAATAGGGTAAATAGTCAAAATAACCCGTAAGAAACCCGTGGGGTCTTAGGATATGTTTTAGCATTATAGTACTGAGCTAATACTTACCTTCAAAATTTCATTAACAGATGGATATGTATGTCTATATGTTATGTGTTTATAAAATGAGTCATAAGTGTCCTTGGGGGACGACTAGTGTGTTGATGTAGTGAACCAAGTGTTCCATAAATGAAGTTGACCTCATAAGTGGTTGATATTAGCCTTTAAACGGCTACTTTGTCACCATAGGTGGACTTAGACGCCTTGTGGGGCGTAAAATGAGTGTGAAACACATTAGACATCTTAAGTGGATGATAGTAGCCTTAAAATGGCTACATGTCCCAAAGAAGGACTTAGACGTCCTAAGTGGGCTATAGCATGAGTGTGAGACTCGTTAGACATCCTAAGTGGATGATAGTAGCCTTAAAACAGCTACATGTCCCAAAGGAGGACTTAGACGTCCTAAGTGGACGATAAAATGAGTATACAATTCATTAGACATCCTAAGTGGATGACATGTACTATAGTGTGTTTATATGATCCGTAATGAAACCTAAATTTCCTAAGTAGATGATGTGTGTTTTTACAAGCTTTAAATTTATAATAACTAGATATACTGATTTTAACTAAAAACATAACATTCGGGCAAGTATACCCTATTCGGTGTAATATAGTATTAGGTAAGTCCAGGTCGTTCTGCGGGATTTGTAGCAATTCACTGATTGTTTATCAAGTAACAAAAGCGAAATGTTTGTCACGGATTAAATAGCAAAACGTTGTGTAAAGCAAGCAAAGATCCAAGGTATGAATCCAATTAACAGTAATTGAGATAGTATCGAGCAATGACTTTATATAAACAAAGAATACTAGTGATATATGACGGATTTTATATAACAAAGCAGATTATACAATGATAACTTAGAATCCTTCGGCCTATATACTTACATCTTCACGAGGATTAAGAATGGTTTTTTATCTAATATGCATACATATGAATTCCTCCTAACCCGGTCGGTCAACATAAGGAAGGGTCTTAAACATCATTCTGCTTGGGTTGATTATCAATTTACCACACAATTCACACAAGTATAATATTGACACGTCATAGACAAACGGTTCAAAACACATCAAGATAATTAACCCTTTCGGCCTATTTTAATTGCATATGACATTCGAAAGGCTACACCAAGGATCCAAGCAAGATTACATCGAATTATTAAAACCTGCTTTATTCCATAAGTCATAGCAAAATCATCCAAATATTATTCATGTTTTACATATGAGAGCAAAGTGACAATGCCAATATTTCGACTACAACATCCACCAACCCAAAACTAACAATTCCATGATTAACCAACAACCAAATGCTACTGAGATAACTGGAAATAGTCCACCTAACTTCTGAAATTCAACAACGTGTCCACCAAAAATCGGAGTGTTTTGTTAAGAAGGTTTTTGGTAGTGGATTTTAAGAGAATTTGGTGTGAATCCTCTAAGAATCAAAGTGAGAAGTGTTTAGATTCTGGAAATGGATGATATGTAGGCTAGATATGGTGTTAGAACTCTGGAAATTCGTGGCTATGGTGGTGGTTTGTGGTGGTAGTATGGTGGTGAAATGGTGGTAAGTGGTGGATTAAAGGGGTGTTTGGATCATTGGATCCAAGGATCCTCACCACTCCTTCCTCCTCTCCAAAGGCTTTAGAGATTGTGTGTGTAAGATGTATGAAGATTGTATGAGAGATATATGAAATGGGAGAGCCAAGGAGGGTATTTATAGGCTTTTCGGGGGCCAAAGTGCGCCGCACACACTTATTTGTGCGCCGCACTTAGTGAGTTAATGCACTTAGCATTTAATTGCATTTAATTTTCTCCACCGCCTCAAAAGTGCGCCGCACTTTGGGTAAAACCACCGCACTTTGGGTGTTTAAAGGATTTTTCAGTTCTGGTGAAAAAGTGCGCCGCACTTTCTGCAAGTGCGGTGTACTTTTGGTCGTTTTCAGCAGTTGGCCTTTTATATGGTTGTAGATAATTGAATTCCGCTCGCGTGGCCGCTTGAACCAACTAAAACGGAGTTCGTATGACCGAGTTATGACCAAAACAGTGAACAGGTGTCGGGAAGCTTTTGTTGAGTTTTACTTCATGTTTAAGCTTCAAATCTAGTGTATTCTTCCGTTTTCTTCAACGGGCACGTTCCAATAACCTTTCAATGACAAATATATTCTATTCTATACCAAAAATTTCTTATATTTTAACCAATTTATATATAAAAATTATTGTAACGCTATAAAAATGTTATAATTTGAGCGTTATCAAATCCCCTCACACTTAAACTTTGCTTGCCTTCAAGCAAATCTAAAAAGGAGAATTTTATAAAACAATTGCCCTAAGTGACAAGACCAGAAATTTTTTATTTTCTCCTATCTATTTATTTGTTTAGCCTTAATTTTATATAAGTCGAACAAGAATGTTATCGGTCTTATTAGATGTAACTAGTCTTGTTAAGTAATAGGCTAGTCGGGTTCAACGGGCTTGGATTGTAATCTAATATTGTCCATGTTTCGGGCTCAAAGCCCAAGAATAGCCAAGCCCGGCCCAAGTTAGAAAGCCCATAAGCCACTCATGGCTCAAGGGTATAAATAGAACCCTCTCCACACATGGAGAGGGTGTTGGTTACCATTTCATCACTTGTGTGTGTGTGTAATCTTCCACCTCTTTATTTCTCTCTAATAATCTTTCACTTTCCTTATCTCTTTTCTATCTTATTTTGCTTATTGGTATAGCTTATGTTGTGAAAATGGATTAAGCTTTTGGGATAACATTTGGTATCATTCGCCACGGGTGGGTTTAGTTTTTGTTAGTTTTAGTGGTTGTTTCGTGGTTTTCGTTTTTATTAGTAAGCAAAGTGGTTCGAATTCGTTTATTGGCATATACGCGTTTTAGTCGTGGTTCGAATTGTTTATTTCGTGCGTGGCTAAGAAAATCGCAAGGACGAAAAGATCGTGTTGTTAGTGCCTCAATCGAACGAGGGTCTTTCAGTTTTGGATCGAACCAGTTCTTACTTCAAGGATCGAACGAGTGTATTTTCATTTGGTTCGAACGAGTGTCTTTCCACTTTGGTTCGAACGAGTGGTTTGTTTCTGTTTTGATCGAACGAGCAACTTCCTGTTTGGATCGAACGAGTAGTTTTCCTGTTTTTGATCGAACGAGCGACGATTAGTTTTGATCGAACGAGCGACGATTAGTTTTGATCGAACGAGCGACGATTAGTTTTGATCGAACGAGCGACGATTAGTTTTGATCGAGACGTGCGACGATTAGTTTTGATCGAACCGAGCGGTTCGAACGAGTCGATTCGAACGTGAGGTTCGAACTGAGGCGGGTTCGATCATAGCGATCGATCTAAGACGATCTTTTTTTTTTTGACAAGCGATCGAACTCGCGGGGAACGACTCGAGCGAAAAAAAAAATTTTTGACCGAACGAAAAATTTTTTTTTTCTAGCATTTTGCGTGGACGAAAACGGTTTCAGTAAAACGGCCATAACTTTTGATCCGTAAGATCCTGCATTTTAGGCCGTGACCTCTCAATCGAAGAGAATAACGAGCGTATCGCTGTAACCACCCTTTACTGGTTAAGGATTTTTCGAAGCCCAAAAACATCGTTTTCCATGATTTATTGATATTTTTCAGTTTTTTATGGAATTTTCGCTGATTTCAAATCAAATTATTCACGGTTTTTTCTTGATTTTGTAAAATCCCGTGAAAGATACGATCTTCTCTCGGTTTAAAATCTAAGATTTGTAAAAATCCGTGAACGATAATTGATTTCAATCCACAACAACAACACTATACCTACTCTATGATCCGTATTTCCATCATAGCTTCATAAAAAATGTCAAATTCAAATTACCATTTGCAAACTCAGATCATCGAATGTCTTTCATAATTGCTATCATGGAAGCGGGTAGCAAAGATCGTCCACCAATGTTAGCACCGGGTAATTACGTTCAGTGGAAATCCAGAATCAAGAGATTGACCTGAGAAAACATATATCAATGGGCTGAGAAAACAGTTCCAGTTGCTGAGGTAGTTCTGAAACATCGATAGAAGGTATATTGGAGAACTTATAGAATGTTTCACAAGACATACTGAGATCAAATGAATGTGAAGCTTGGAAGCTGTTCAGAGCATTCTGACAGGGATAGATAACAGATATTCTCTCCACAGTTGAATGCTTGTACGAATGCATAGTGAAATGTGCGAAAGCATTGAAAGGTTGAAACATAGGTGAATCAATTAATGTTCACAGATCTTGAAAAACCAAATTTTATATTGGGAGTTTGGAAAATTCCATCAGAGATGGTGAATCACTTGAATGTATTACTCACGGTTTTACAAAGATGATGAATGAGCTTGTCCGAAATCAGTGTAATGTTACTAATCATAGCGGTCAATGTCACAGTTCTGTACTTCAACTATCAACCAGAAGGGCAAAGGTTGTGACATTGTTAAACATGGAGTCAAGAGCTGGGAAGACTGTCTCCTAGCACAAGTCTTTATGACATTCTGAGCAAACACCAGAATGAAAGTCAATTGAGATAAGAATGAAAAGTACTAGCACGTACTGCTAAACCACTTGCAATTGTTGCTCAATCATACAACAGTTTACCATCCTCCAAACCATCCTACTCAAAACACTCAATATTCCTCCACCAGAACGCAACAGTCTACCAGAAACAGAGGAAAAGCAATTGTTACATCTTCTGCTCCTACTTATGATCCAGAACCTGCTACGGTTACTGAAGATGAGGAAATGTCAAAGGAAAAGGAGATTGACAAACTCATGGCTTTAATTTCTCTCTCGTTCAAGAAGATCTACAAACCTACCAACAACAACCTCCGAACATCATCAAACACCAGTCGAGCTAATCAAGATAATTCTCCAAGAACTAACAGAGGGAACTGGTATGATAATCAAAGGGAATTAATGTTTGCGGGGGCTAGGGAAAAATGTAGGTATCCGGTAGTGCAAAAGTCTGGGATTCAGTGTTACAACTGCAAGGAATATGGGCATGTTTCAAGGGAATGTCAGAAACCAAAACGAGTAAAGGATGCAGCTTATCACAAGGAAAAGATGTTATTGTGTAAACAAGAGGAAGCTGGGGTTCAGTTGAATGCAGAACAAGCTGATTGGAAGGATGATACTGATGATGAGTCTGAAGAACAGGAATTGGAAGCACATTATATGTACATGGCACAACTTCAAGAGGTTACTCCAGATTCAGTTGACACTTCTGGACCAATCTTTGATGATGAGCCAATGCATAAGGTACAAAACAATAATGACAACTATAATGTGTTTGCCATGGAAAATGAACATCCTGAGCAACCTGAATTAGTAATTGAATATATCTCGGCGAACAAGGTGACACCAATATCACTATTGATTCATCGGTATATGTTATGATAGAGCTCAGGATGCACCAGGATGAACTGATGATCTTGATCAGAACGTGATTTGCTTTGCTTCTTTAATTCAGAAAACTAAAATGTGAAAGTGATGACAGCTAAAACCGATAATAAATTTTTGGAATCATCAAACAGGAGTTAGTTGTTAAATTGAAAGGTGAAATTGAAGATTTTCAAACTAAAATAAAAGTTTAGAATCATCAATAACCATTTCAAAGAGCAAACAATGAAACTGTCCAGCATAATCATTATGTTTAAGGACATTAAGAAGTTCCAAGCGGGAACTTGATAAGTATAAGGATGTGAATTATGCATCTAAGGTGGGAAATTGATTGTGCCAAGCTAAAGGGATTTAATGTCATACAAAATCGATTTTGCAAAATCATCTAATAGCATATACTCAACAAAATAAATGATTAAATCAAACGATTTCGGATATGAAAAAAAGGAGCTTTGTGCACTCACGAAAACATCTCCATCAATGTCGCAAGCAAAAGAGGCTCAGATTAAGCTTTTAAAAAATCGTGAAGACAAGGAAACTTGAGAATAGGCATTGCTTTAGAAAACAAAGTCAGGTTTTGATGATATTGTATATAAAACCGGCCCAATCTGTTCAAACAATGAATATTGCTTAATCGTTAATTGTAAAACGAGTTTTGCAAAACCTGTGATCCTCAAGAAAACGCTTTTCCAAAGAGCCGTGAAATCCTGGTCTGTATGGGATATAGGTTGCTACAAATGATAATTCTTGCGTTGATGTTAACCCCCTGATTTGACGAAAGATTCGTCTGACAAGATCGTCGTTCAAAAATTAAGCGATCTAATCAGACGTTTGATTATGCTCAGTTGAATAATCTTTATGATTGGTTCGTTCCACAACGGGAAAAGTCGGCTGTGCAACACAATTTTCCAAAAACGTCAACGATGAGTCAAACATCTACTAATAATGAATTTTCCAAAGAGTCTTTTCGTAAACAACCAACTTTGTTAGAGACAGAATAGATGAATCCATTCCTTGGGGATTAAAAAGTGTCAATGCTCTAAAGAACTTTTTCAAGATTAAAAGTGTGTTTGGCTCCGATTTTTGATGGAGTGAGAACGTTGCAAAAAAACAATCGCCAAAAGAACAATATTTGGGTAACATCGATTCCTTTTCATTCAAAACACTATTGAAGGAATTTGTGGCCCCCAAATTAGTAAAGTCATGTGGATTTAGTAAGATTTCACTTGGTGTTTTGGAACGAGGGGGAAATTGGTTGGCCTGGGATTTGATATATGTTTTAATTCTCTGAGCTGAGGTTGATAATTTATGTCTCAAATGGAACTCAAAAAACACAGTTTATTTGAATGAAATTAACCGACTTTCAAGGGGAATTTTACTACGGGGGGCTGATCACATGAATGCGATACTTGGAAATATACACAGATTTAGATGAATTTCACTGATTTGCAATGTGATTTACGGAGAAACTTGCACAAATGTGAAGTCTTGAAAAAGAGCTTTCATAGGTGTAGAAAAATGTCAAAGAGTTTTGAATCCCCTTCAGAAAACGTGCGATTAATCTGAACTTTGATTTACAAGAGTGTAAAGAAAAGATAAAAAACTGACAAGTCTTTCAAAGAAAATCTGTCAAAACGTATTTCTGAAAGAAACGTGAACAGTATTTTGATATTCTAGACTTGAAAGCTCAATTACAAGAACAAAGATTGCAATAAGGTGAGTTGAAGGAAACTCATAGATAAGATGAAAGGAAAAATCTGTGAAAACCTAAGTTGAAAAATCATCGGTTATTCGGAACAACCGATGCTTTTAAAAGTCAAAGACAATCCATTTTAGGTAAACCAGCTATTTTTTCAGATTCTCTTGCAAAGAAAGATTTCTCAAAGTCAAAGACAGTTACCAAACAAAATGTGTCAAATGATTTTTCAAAACCAGTCACTGCACAGATTTTGCCTCAGAATATGTTGCCAATTGTCAAGAACACAAATGTGATCGCACCAGGAATGTATAAAGTGCACACAAAGCCTAATCAAACTAGAACACCTCAGTTGATTCAAGAACATTAGGTAACTACAAAGTGGTGTATTTCTCTACAGGAGTATTCCCAATTCTAGTGTTTAGAGACCACAGCTTTAAGAGCAATCGTTGGGAAGTTGAGTCATGTCTAACAATAGTCAGGGAAGAAGGCAGATGTAGAAGACATCGTAGTGTTTTAAGTTTTCAAATAATAAAACGTCTGTAACTGCGTGTAATGACAGTTTGAATGCTAAGACCTCGAATGTTAACTTTGTCTGTGTTACTTGTGGAAAGTGTGTGCTGAATGACAATCATGATTTGTGTGTTCTACATTATATAAATGGCGTGAATTCTAGGACTAGACAACCAATGGCTGTGCCTGTTAGTACTACAGAACCCAAGCATAATGTGAACCAATCTGTTGCAACATCCAGTAAGAAAACCGTTGCAACAGGGGACTCACTGTCAAGAAACCTAGAAATACATAACTAGGAAGTTATATGAGCAAGTTAGTAAGACATGGCCAGGTTGGTTGGTATCCTAAGTATACACCATCTGGATACAAATGGAAACTAAGTCTGAAAAAGGAAATGTTAAATCAAAACGTTAGTATGCCTTCTAGGGAAAAGCATCTAGAACTGTTATATTTTGTGAAAATAAGGACTCCTAGGTGCTCCACTGTGTCCAATACTCCATTATCTTCTAATTCTTTGCAGCTCGTCGAGTAGTTCTATTCATCCGTGACTCTGGGTGCTCAAAACACATGACGAAAATCTCAAACTTCTACTACTAATTTTGTGGAGGAAATTTCTGGGAACGGGTCAAGTTGGAACTGATCAAATTGCACCAATTCTTGGCTATGGAGATCTGGTTCAAGGGAACGATTATTTCAAAAGGGTTTATTATGTCGAAGGGCTGAATCACAATTTATTCTCTGTTGGTCAATTCTGTGATGCGGATTTGGAAGTTGCTTTTCGAAAGTCTACATGTTACATCCGTGATTTGAAGGGAAATGATCTTCTCACAGGTTCTCGTGGCACAGATTGTATTCCATTCTCTTCAAGGCTAACTTCTCGCAATCCAATTCTGCTTAATGGCTAAGCAACCATCGTTCAAGCAGGGTTATGGCATCTGGCATCGTCGTATATCTTATCTAAACTTCGACACCATCAAGTTGCTTTTGAAGAATAATATTGTGAGTGGCCTTCTAAAGCTGAAATTCGTCAAAGATCATATGTGTTCTTCTTGTGAATTGGGGAAAGCAAAAAGAAAGTATTTTCACACTAAGACTACCCCTAGCTCAAAAGACGGTTACAACTTCTATACATGGACTTATGTGGTCCAATGCGGGTAGAAGCATTAATGGAAAGAAATATGTTCTCGTAATTATTGATGACTACTCTCGATATACTTGGACTCACTTCTTGAGGTCCAAAGACGAAACACCTGGAGTTCTCATTGATTTTCTCACACTTGTCCAAAGAGGACTTCATGCTCAAGTTACAACAGTTCAAACTGACAAAGGCATGTAATTTCTTAATAAAACTCTTCATGCATACTTTGCAAAAGAGGGAATAAGACACGAAACGTCAACTGCTCGAACACCTGAACAAAACGGCGTTGTCGAAAGACGGAACCGTACTCTTGTTGAGGCTGCTCGAACAATGCTAAGCGCCGCTAAAGTTCCTTTGTTCTTCTGGGCTGAAGCAATTGCAACAACATGTTTTACTCAAAACCGTTCACTTGTAATTCCTCGACATGAGAAAACACCTTACCATATCATCAATGCCCGGAAACCGTCAGTTAAGTTCTTTCACATCTTTGGTTCTCTTTGCTACATCGTCAGAGATGGTGAAAATCTTGATAAAATGAAGGAAAAAGGTGATGCATGTATTTTTGTTGGGTATTCTACTCAGTCAAAGGCTTACAGGGTATTTAACAAGAGAACAAGAATGATAGTTGAAACAATTCATGTTAACTTTGACGAATTGCCTCAAATGGCGTCAGATCACGTCAGTTCTGACCCCGGTCCACAATGTTCAACAACGGTACTTGAACAAGACAGTTTAAGTCCCGGTCCACAAAGTCAAGAAAATGTTCCTCAAGTTGCTGAGACAGTAACAACGTCAAATGAGCTGGAATTGCTATATAGTCCGATGTTCAGTGAATTACTCAATGGAAATTCTCATGTTGTGTAACATTTCTCATTTTTAGGTTATTTACAACTTTAATAAATTCTATTATTTATTTTTAGAGTTTTACGCGTTCGCTTTTAATTATTA
>BQNB010018696.1:9168-41338 GCA_026074375.1 Tanacetum coccineum | reverse complement strand
AGGTTTCGTGGATTTGTGTTATCGACTTTGATTCTAGTTACTGCAAGCCAATTTGCTTCTTTACTTGTTACTACCCGGCCAGGCTCACTCGTCAATATTTCCACTGCTGGTGAACTAGCGGTAATAAATCCTTCTTTACTTCTTTTGTTTAATATCACCATCTATCACATTAAAATCTCATTGTTGTACAGCTGTGCTCCACGACGCTTGTGAGCGGGCTATTCATGTGCCTACGTAATGCAGCAAAGATCACACACAAAGCTCAATCTGTGACAAGTTTGGCAGCCAAATGGCACACTTGTGCCACTATTGACTCATTTGACGACATGGGTCCTACTGAAGAGACTACACAAGATAACATTACTGCAGAGACAAATAAATACCATTTCAACAATCATACTTATTCCGACAACGAAGAAGGAGATGAAGACGAATTGGACAATACAAAGTTAGTCCCAATTTATAGGCATACAATCACATACCAGAAGAGACAAGCCTTAGGTGAGTATCGTACATAATCTGTTTACGTAATATGAATCGTTCAAAAACATGATTAATTTTTACATGTTGCAGTGACATACTTGGAGAACAACAAGGCCGGGATCACAGTGTTTGGTTTTATGTTAGACAGGACATATCTACACACAATCTTCGCGCTTGAATTGTCTCTCACACTTTGGTTACTAAACAAAACAGTCGGTTTCTCATAAACTAATTCACCACCATGTACAAAAATGACGGAAATGTATTACGAAATGCAAGAGATAGGTCCACTTGACCATACATAGGCTGATCGCTCGTCTGCACATCATTCGTCGGTTCAGACGAGGCCCACACTATATTGTCATGTAGCAGCGTGAGGAGCACTACTATGCATTTGATAGTTGATGTTTTAGGTAATAATATGATTTGTAATATATCTGTAACTTGTTAATCTAATTATTTGTATTTTTTGTATTGTTGTATATAGTGCAGTTACATAAAAGCATTGTTTACACAAAGGGCTATTGTGCTTTCTTCTAATCGAGCTTGCTTTCTTTTATATCTTATTTTCTTGTCAGTACTTTTGGTATAATGTCCGTTGAGTACGTCTTGGTATATATATATAACTATCAATTGAACAGATCTGAGATACATGCCATTTGGGTACAAGAAGGACGGGCCAAAATGTGGTCCATTGTCGAATAGCAAATAAAATTTTATACGAACAAAGGCCACAAGCACTAGGCTAGGCCTGTCCTCAACGGGAAGATTTTTTGCAGCATCAATCTTCGCCAAGTTTTTTCGTTTTTATGGCCAATAAAGGTTGGTAACCTGTAACAAAGTTGTTGAGAGAAAAAACGTTTAAGCGCGAAAGATATGAGAAACGTGAAGGATGACGGTTGAGGATCTCATCTTTTATAGGCACAACAAGATTTACACAATGAATGATGCCTTTTATGGATGTCCTTTTGATTGCGGATGCTGCAGAGTGATGATAAGTAGGCCTTCATAAAGGAAATGTAGTTCTTGTGTTTGGTCTTTAGTGATCATGAGGCATGTTTGGCAATGTGGCTAAGTATGGTCTTCACTGGATTCATGCTTAGTGCAGGAAATGTAGTGATTTCTAGTGAAAATGTGAAGTATATGGTATTGAGTATCCTTAGTAGTTTTGTCCTCCTTTTGTTTGCTTGGTTTTTGGTTAGTGAACATGTTCAGTACTATACCATTTGAATTCTCTCATGTAACTTTTAAAGTTTTGCTGATTAGTAATATATTTTACATTTTCAAAATAAAAAGAGAGGGCCCACGGACATGTGTGTAAGAGGCTTAGGTGTAGTAACGCCGGCAACGGCGTTGCCCGGCGTTACTACACCGCTCGGCGGCGTTGCCCAACGGCGTTGGCCGGCCCACGCACGTTGGGGTGGATTTAAAAAAAAAAAATTCATTTACCCCCCCCAAACGGCTATATACTAGTTTTAATTTCCCCCCTTATTTTTAAAAAGTTACCAAACACCCCCTAACGTCTAGTTTTATTAAAAAAAAAAATTATAAAACAGCCCCTAACGGCTATATTTTAAAAAAAAAATATTTCATTTTACCCCCCTCACACAACTCATTATAAATACTTCAATACCTCTATATTATTTTCTCACAAAAAAAACATACATTTACAACAAAAAACACTACAAACTCTTTCACAATGAATCAAAATCGAACCGTTTTTGATATCGATGAGGAAACCGACGCATTCTATTTACAAAAAGCTGTCGAGTATCACGAATGGCTAATACAACAAGAAGCTCAACCACGATTGACCCGTACACCGATCTTCCGTGACCGTGAAGATGCCGAAAGACGTCTAAGCCGGATCATACATGGCTCTCCAATTTATGAGATCAACAATGAATAACGTAAAGAATTCTAATGGAGCGAAAATTGTGTCCAAGATAGTATAGCACATCAAAATGACTGCGATAAAAAGAAGGATGCTAAATGGGTCACTTCCTAAGCACACGCTCTATCATGCATTCTCCCTCTAGATACCTGACCGTATAAGAAAGAGAAGAAATTACGGCTGAGTCATAACGCTCAGTGAACGGATATCTATATACAAGTAAGTACTAAGTATGAATCCTGGGATAATATGTATAACGCAGCGGAAAGATCATGTGTGTCATGGGGAACCTCGAGATATACGTCATGAAGAATAGGAAATAACTTGTAAAGCATGGTAATATCGAAGTAAAGATGTCATGAATATTCATGGATGTTTAACTAAATATAAGGTTTGCCCACGAGCTCATATAATCATACATGTCATTATTATAATGTCGTGAATACCATGCATATTATAGAGGGGGACGTGGCCTCAACCATGTAAGAGAGGGGTGATCTATATAATAATTTGGGTGGAGGGATCAGCTCCAACTGTGATGGGATGTAGTTAGACACTTCAACCAATCACCTATATGAACGTGTAAACTTGTAACACTAGGACTGCCACCATACGCCCCCTGAATAATAATGGCAAACATGAATATATTATCTCGGTAACATGAAAAGGGACGCCGCTGTGAAATCACGCTCTCACGCGAAAGAGTCGTGACACAAGTGCTCATGTGTCACGGGTCATGGTACCTCCATGAATGGTGTAGTCATGTAAATCATGGTCATTGCACGTATTTATAGCTTCGGGCATAGAATGAGTCATGAAATCCAAACATTGTAAAGGGATTATGGCAAAAGACATAAAATGGGGAAGCATAGCAGTTCTGGGGAAGAATCATGAAAGAAAGATTTTGTCCTTTATGAAAGGACGGAATATCCTACTTATGTCCAGCTTCTCTAGTAACGGAAAAGGGGAGGATTGGATAAGAATGATGGAAGCTACTCCTACTTAATACGATCTTAATTGTTAAATGACATATATAGTTACTTGTTCTTGGTTAAAGGTTACTTTCATTTTTTGTTAACTTTCTATTTTTAGAAACTTTATTTTTAGTTACTTTCTTATTAATTAGCTGATTCCTTGATTAGTTCGTTTCCTTGATTAACATATTCCTTGGTTTGTATGTTTAATGAGTCAGTTTTCTTGTATATGGGTACTTTCCAAATGAATAGCAGCTTCTAATTATAGTATAGTTTACAAAAATAGACTTTCCTTAATTAACTGCCTAATGATAACTTTTTGATTTAATAAGTTCCATAATTAAACTTCTCAAAAATAGTCTTTCTAAAAATAGCAGGTTTCTATCAATATAGTAAGTTTCCATACAATAGCATGTTTCGATTAATAGCGGTTTATATAAATAGTAAGGTTTACATTAAATAATATCAAAATGATATTTTCTACCCCAACTTATTTTTCTCAGGTCATAACAAATATAATAACATGCTTAAAACAACCCCCAAGGTTTCAGAAATTACAAAACAAGTCCTTATACTTTTAAATAGCAAATCGGGTAACAATTAAATCACTAAACCCTAATTGAATTTTTCACAAGCAAAAACATAATTATTTCCCCAAAATTTCATTGGCATTAAATGTTCTGGAAATTCATTTAAACCCTATCCTAAATTTTATTCTTTCCTTTTTCTTATTTTCGAAAATTGGCAAACAATGATAAATCTCCAATAATTATTCGAATTACTTATAAATTTTTCCAACAATTTTTATGAGTTATATGTGATATGAACAACCTTATAAAAATATAAAATCAATTTTAAAAATAGTTCTTATGCCGATTTCAATACTAGCTAGAAATTAGGGTTTCGAATATGATTTGATTTATAAAATCAAAATAAAATTAATAAACATTTTTCTTATGCATAGATCGAATTTATATGATGAAAAGTGAGTTTTAAAAATACATGGATGATCCTTAGAGGGATTTTTTGAATTTATGAACCCGGTAGGCTTTTTCGACCCAAAATCAATAACCAAAATCGAACCAAGCTCACCCAAGCTTCCACTATTTTTCCAACTCTCTTAACCTTCAAATTGTCTTAGAAAAATCGTGCAAGCCCTGGAGAATTCTTTTATGCCGCCACTTAATTTATTTAGGGTTTTGGTATTTTTTGTTTTTAGGATAAATCAAATAAAAATGCATAACAAATATAATAGGGTATTTTGCCGAATTTTTAGGCTTCTAAATAGATTAAAATCATATTTTTTTAAGATTTGCATAATTTTTTTTATATTTATACTATTTTATTTAAGATTAATTTGTATTATATAATTCATAAATATATTTAATTAAATTTGGCTAAATTATATAATAATTATTAATTATTTTTTTGTATAACATAAGGTATTTTAAATCTTACAAAAATTTCATAATTGTCACATGTTGTATTTTTATAATTTCTAACATTTAAATGAATTTTATTTAAGCTTTTATGAAATTTTCTTTCATTAGGGGCATTTTGGTCATGTTACTCTTATTGAGATTTTTAGGTTTTACATTCTATTTACAAAAAGCTGTCGAGTATCACGAATGGCTAATACAACAAGAAGCTCAACCACGATTGATCCGTACACCGATCTTCCGTGACCGTGAAGATGCCGAAAGACGTCTACGTGCTGATTATTTGATGATCACTTGTAAGTATCCGGTTTACTATTTTCGGAAAGATTTCGTATGTAGCCCGTTTAAACTTTTTCTAATTTGTCAATGGCATTTCAAGTTATACGGCCGATCCTCTCCCACAACATTTTCATTTCTTTAAATCTCGACTCGATTGTACGGGTCGAATGAGTATTAGTGCTCTTATGAAGTGCACAGCTGCCATGCGCCAAATGGCATACGGCAGCACATACCCGATCGCGTTGTATGAATATTTGCAACATGAGTGAGCATACTGCACGTATTGCTCTATTTTTCTTTTATTTGTGCATCATAGATTGTATATGCGAAGTATTTAAGAAACTCCAACACTTGATGACGTGTAAAAATACAACAAAGCATACCAATGTTATGGTTTTTCCGGGAAAGTGAATTCTTGAAAGTATTGATTGTATGCACTGGGAATGAATAAATTGTCCAGTGTCATGGCCTAAGGTAATACGGGTTAGGGGTGATAAAAAATACCCCTACTATAATGCTTGAAGCTGTCGCTGTTAGCTTCTGCAAAGATTGTGGATTTGCATGGTTTTATGGGATGGGGAGTGCGATAACGAGTATTAATGTTTTAGATTTAATTAGTCCGTTATTCGCGACCTATTAGATGACTTAGCATTGTGGTTCAGTATGTGGTAAACGGAAGTTCAGTTTCGTAAATGGGTATTACTGGTGTTGGAATTTACCCGGTGTGGGCACAGTTTCGTCAATATCATTCGACGGTTTGCAACTGATCCGAAGCTATACTACTTTAAACAGCGTCAAAAAATGCACGTTAAGATGTCGAACGTGGTTTCGGTGTGTCCAAGACGTTGGGAGACTTATTCAAACAATCGGCCCGTGCATTACCAGAAGTCAACACATACGTGTAGAATCATGTATGTGGTATCATAATGCAAACATGATTTTAGAGATCAATAATATGTCGGTTGTTGACTGGGAAACTTGGGTATTCTAATCCATGTAAGGTCACTGCAATCAGTGTGGATCGATCGATGTCATTGATAATGAAGTACAATTCGGAGCTTATTGTGATGCACAAGGCATTACTCATAACTTCTCGGCTCCATGTACTCCACAATTAGGACCTTACAAGAGATGTCTAAGACTATGCTTAACGAACAAACTATTCCACAAAAGTTTTGGTGTAATGTCGTTGATACGTCAACTTATATACTAAATAGAATATTAATTCGACCAATACTAGGAAAAACTCCTTATGAAATATTTAGAGGTAGGAAACCTTCTTTAGAATATTTTAAAGTATTTGGAAGCAAGTGCTTCATCTTGAATACTAAAGACTATCTAACCAAGTTTGACCCAAAGTCATACGAAGGTGTTTTTCTAGGATATTCTCAAAATAGTAAAGCTTATGTAGTATTAAATAAACATACAATGAAAGTCGAAGAATCACTCAACGTGACATTCGATGAAAGTCCTCCTCCTACCAAATTATCACCATTGGTTGATGATGATGTTGGTGAAGAAGAAGCCATTAGAAAGAACACCAAAATAGTAAATACTAATAATGAAGAAGATGAGTTGATAGAAGTTGACGAAATCGTTAACATTAAGGAGTCTAAAAATCATCCACTAGATCAATTCATAGGAAATCTTAATCAAAGAACCTTAAGATCTCAAGCCCAAAATCATAGTAATTTCTTTTGTTTTATATCTACAATAGAACCCAAAAATGTCAATGAAGTATTAAAAGATGAAAGTTGGGTTGTAGCTATGCCAAAAGAACTAAATCAATTTGTAGCTAATGATGTTTAGGAATTAGTCCCTTTACCCATAAGTCAATCCGTCATAGGAACAAAATGGGTATTTAGAAATAAATTAGATGAAAATGGTATAGTATCTAGAAACAAGGCTAGATTGGTAGCACAACGTTATAATCAACAAGAAGGTATAGATTACGATGAAACATATGCTCCGGTAGCTAGGCTAGAGTCAATTAGAATACTTCTTGCTATTGCTTGTGCAAATGATTTTAAATTATATCAAATAGATGTAAAAAGTGCTTTTCTAAATGGTTTTATAAACGAAGAGGTTTACGTTGCTCAACCTCCGGGGTTCATTGATTTTCAAAAACCAAACTATGTTTATAAACTTAAAAAGGCTTTGTATGGTCTTAAGCAAGCTCCCAAAGCTTGGTATGATAGACTAAAAGCATTTTTGATAAAACACAAGTATTCAATGGGAATGGTCGATAACACACTTTTTACTAAGAAATCAAAGTCACAATTCTTACAATTGTTCAAAAATAAGGTCGAACGACCGTTATATTTGATCCACGAGTCAAAACTTTGTGATGATTTGGCAAAACTCATGCACAACGAGTTTGAATAGGGGGAGTTAAACTTCTTCTTGGGTCTTCAAATCAAACAAATGGAAGACGGAATATTTTTCAATCAATCCAAGTACATCAAGGAGATGTTAAAGAAGTTCGGGTTGGAAGATTCCAAACCAACCAAGACGCCGATGTCAACGGAGATCAAGCTCACTAAGGACGATGAAGCCGACTCCGTGGATAGCTCTAAATATCGAGGTATGATTGGTAGTTTACTTTATTTAACTGCAAGTAGGCCCGATATTATGTTTAGTGTTTGCTTATGTGCTCGTTTCCAAGAAAATCCTAAGACTACCCATTTAGAAGCCGTTAAGCGTATATTTAGGTATATTAGAGGAACTAGTCACTTAGGATTATGGTATCCGAAAGGAACCGGAATAGAAACTGTAGTTTATGCCGACTCCAGCCACGCTGGTGATTACGTTGATCGCAAAAGCACTAGTGGCATTTGTACCTTCATAGGATGTTGTTTAACATCTTGGTTCGCTAAGAAACAAACGACCCTTGCTATCTCCATGACCGAAGCCGAATATGTCTTCGCCAGAAAGGCATGTCAACAAGCACTATGGATGAAACAAGCTCTCATCGACTACGGTATACGCCTCGACGTCATTCCAATTATGTGTGATAATAAAGGAGCTATCGACTTAATTAAAAACCATGTACAACACTCTAGAACTAAACATATAGAAATATGTCACCACTTTCTACGCGATAACGTCCAAAAGGGCAATATTTCTATCGAGAAAGTTGCATTCGAAGATAATATAGCTGATATATTTACTAAGCCTTTAAAACGTAAAGTATTTAATTATTTAAGATTAGGATTAGGAATGATGGAACTTGTCATGGATAGTGATCCTTCATCATCCCAAAAATAATCGTAAGCGAAAACTCTAATGAAGTAATTATTCATTATTCAAAAGATGTTAATTCTCATTACAAGTACTAATTACAAAACTTCCGATCATGAACATAATCGAGATTAAAATTTTACTAGATAATGAAAATATCAATAAAATGACCATAGATATCTTCAAAATCTACATGTATGGTCAATACATGAAAATTACGAAATCGATTAAAAAAGATGAAAAGAACAATCATCGAATTGCAACTCACACTTGTGTTGATGATGCTTTGTTAAGTCTAAATGTTCATAAATGATTGTGTTATTAGTAATGGTCAAACTTATGCTAAAAGATAACACACTCCTAGTAGGATAAACTAAGTTGAAATTCCATCAGGAAATTCATGACAAGTTGCACGGTTCACTCAAAACTTGGACGTCGACTCTGAAAATTATATCACATACGCCTAATAGTATGTATAACACATACCAATTGCCAAAAACACAACATCGTATCTCAATTTGCTCAAAAATCAACTATGTTTGTATTTTGGAAACTTGCAGACCATGGATCCACCATAAGGAGATCCGTGTGTTATTTAGATGGATCCGTGTGTCATAGATCGTGGGTAAATAACTGATATTAAACAAATTGGGACCACAACAAGTATTAAACAAACACACTCATGAACTCAAACACCAAAACCCTCAAACAAACATAACTCTAATCGGCTATTGGAGCAACTAATCTACAAGATCCTCAATAAATAATCAATCTATAACAACTATTGTAAGTGATTTCATCTTATTTTCTGTTTAATTTCATATCTAGGGTTTCGATTTTAATCAAATCATATAATTTGGGGTTTTCAATTTTTCTTGTTATTTTCATGTAATTAGAACCACGATATAACAATGTATAACTACTATAATACTCAAAAAGCATAGTTGAAGCGATTCACCAAGAATTTTTTTTGTTGCTATCTATCTACATAGTTAATACAAATTAAAAATGATTATTCTCATAAATGAACTCTCAAAATGTACAATTGATGTAGTATCTTGACTCATAATTCATATTATATTTCTATTTTTCACTTATTGAGTCATTGTCATTTATTTATAAGTGAAATCACAACATAAATGGACTACAAACGTACTAATGAGTATCTACCTAGAGTCCATCATACTAAACAAATGGATGAAGAACTTAGGGAGTCTTACCGCATTCTTGAAAAGCGTCTCTTCCATGAAGGAAGAATCGTTACTCCATCCTTCATTGCCGAAAACAACATGCTCCCTTTCTTTCAAGCTATAGGTTTCGAGCCTTTTCTCACTCTCAATGAACCCATATGTCCTAGATTTGTAGTTGAATTTTATCATAGTCTTGAAGTCAAAAGAAATGAGCTTGATATTCCCTATATTGAGTTCAAGCTTGGTCAATTCACCTTCATGCTAACTCTATCTCGTCTATCTTAAATCCTTAAAACTCCTCACGCCTTAGAAACCTTTTACACATCCGAATGGTCACTAAACTCTCTTGATGATCATCCCAATAGCAATTAATTTGGCCCCAAACATGACATCGTCAAAAAGGCAATCACTACTCCTAGAACCACTCAAGCTTAACTTCTAAGAGACCTCAACAAGATCTACATTTATGACATTTGTCCTGATTTGAAAGGATGGGAACTTTTATTTAAGGAAAATTTCTTTTGCTCTATTAACAAAAGAAACTAGGTGAAAGCATGCACTGCATACATGCTTTACTACCTAACCATTGGAAGAAAGTTCAACTCCACTTCGATGATTATTTATCAAATGGAGGAAGTCATAAAGAAATGCAAAGGTCACATGCCCTTTTCCATGATTTTGACCCGTCTTTACAATCATATCCTTGCCACAAATCCTTAAGCCATTGTCCTAATTGCTAGGTTCACATTTCATGAACATGTCATGGACCCTCTAGACATTTCAAGAAATCCTAGCACAGAAAAGGGAAAGAAAATTGCCTCTCCTCTGGTCATCTCCTCTTTATCTTCATCATCCGATGACAATGAAGCACCATCTTTTCTCGAGTTCTATGATGAGCTATCTGAAAGTGAGGATCTAACCAAGCACAACGAGAGAAGAGAGGAATGTTTAAACGCTTGAACCAATATGTTGGCACGATTACCAAATACATGGAGAAGCAAAAATGATTATGCTTGCCTTATGACTATATGCTCTTGTGGTATGTGATAACTTGCATCTTGTTAAAATCTTGATGAATTGAAAACATTGATGTATGTTGAAACTTTGTACCCACTAGATGTTATTGTGGGTTATGGATAATGTTATTATAGGTTTTATGACATTTGGTAGAAGACAATGATGCTTGCATGATAATTTGTGTTGTGTTTTGGGTAAAAAATGATGTTCTCGTCCTTTTTGGTGATATTTGCGACCCACGGATCCACCATATGGTAGACCCGTCTGTTGCTTTGGTGGATCCGTGACTCATCCAGGCCAGGCGCCAAAATTCAAATTTTCTTGATTTTTAACTTTTTCTACTTTATCTTATAACCATGCTATATGATACTATGTAGGATCTTAAACCTTAGGATATAACATGTTCTCCATATAATCTAAGAACCATTATACAATTCATATCACCACTTTCTCCTTATAATCATCACCCTCAAACACCATTTTCTTCACATTTTCACCACATTTCTCACATACAACCTTGCTAGTTCATAACTATGACTAGTTCATCCAAAACAAATTCACCAAACTTCAAAAGAAAAACCACAAGAATGAGTGTCAAGTATCCAAACTATGTCAACCTCACATCCTCAAGTGAAGAACAACCAAATGAGAGAACTCCTTTACCACCTCCTAGAAAGAAATCACTCTCACCACCACAAGTTCCATCAAAATCAATCTCTAGCAAAAGCACACACTACACCACTTCATCATCACCAAGTGAGTCTCCAACACCAACCCATGTTGCACCACCACCTAAACTTCGTTTTGTCATTCCGATAAAACTTGAACCTCAAGAACTTCCTCCACTTCAAGTGTCACCAAATGCTCATTAAGTTGAAACCGTGGATATGTAACACCCCGCCCCGAAGGGAATCAGATTGCGCAGCAGAAATTTGCAATTTTGGTGTTACTAAATAGCATCCTTCACCACGATAATAGAAAACAACCCAAATAAGACGTTTAAAACAACATGTGTTCCATTATTTTTCAGAGTTAAAATGCGTTAGGTCCACAAGAATCGCAACCACCGTCTATTACAACCATTGAAAGACAAATGTTTCAATTAAAAGACATTATTTTTAACACAACTTAAGACATTGTTTTCGAAAGACCGGAACACACAAGTAGTCTTTCCATAAAATCCATCACACGCATGACATCGTTGCCTTCAGCCTTGGTTACCTGGGATAAAACATGTTAAAACGTCAACAAAAAAGTTGAGTGAAATTCATAGAGTTTAAAATAATTAATAAGCAATATCTTTGAACACATAATTAGTTCTCGGGAAAACAAAGAAACAAATGCAATGTATAGCAACTTTTTTTCTTTCACGCAAATAGCTCATGACACCAAACGATAACAATCCATATGGCATTTCATATGTTAAGGTTCCCCAAAAACAAAATATAAATGTCCTATATCTACGAATTCTAAATACAAAAATGTCCGTTTGATAGTGTGTTCAAAAGGAATCAGACCCCGAACAGGTTGACATAACCCAATAGATCTATTTAATGCATTGCTTTCACCTCACAAAGGCAATTTAATTAACGTTTCATGAAAATAAGGGACTTCGAAATAGCTACTATGCGGAAACAATCTCATATCGGTCCAGCATACCATAAAATCATGTGTTCATTTATAAACAAACTGTATCCGCCCTCGTGGGTTTATAAAACATTAAAAAAACCCATTCAAAATCGAGGCTTATGAACTACTCACCTTAGCAAAAGAATCCAACAAATCAAATCAACAAGCGCAACATCACATCCGTCTAACCGCAGACCTAAATAAAACATATATGGCTGTAAGTGACTAAAAGTTATATTTAACTCCATATATTGCAGTACTTGCATATATACATATATATAAACATTCATTACATATTACAATCATATACTACAATCTCTAAGTGCGACGCAAACATTTCACTTAGGCATACTTAACAATATTACAACATTTTCCATAAAGTTTCTACTTTTATAAAGCTTGCCGAAAGTCAAGGATAATACAATCACAACTTAGGCATTTTTCACTTACAATTTAACTAACATTATGAACCCTTTGCTTATTATAGACTTTATTCAAAAGTTTACTCAAGTTTGACTTTCAAAAGTCAAAGTTCGTAGTTGACTTTTTACCCCAAAATTACCCAAACTTGACTCGGCCGTAAAACGTTCGTTTTTAGGAGTTACAAGGCCCACCTTATTTCAAAACGGACCTTAGAACATCCTTTATCATTATCAAAAGCCTAAACTAGATTTCAAAAATTTCTCGACACGCTATGACGAAGTCAAACTTTCTGGTCAAATAAAGTCAACCCAAAGTCATACCAAATCACATTTTTATCAAAATCTAACCATTCCAACATGTTTAATTAGCATAAAAACATGTACTAAAACTATTAAACACATGTTCATACTCAAAATACTTTCAAATCAATTTTGCACTTGAATCATCTAGCTACAATCATATACATGTAATAACATCTAATTAACCATACTAGAAATGTAATTAGAAGACTCACAAAGCTAGAACGAAGTTTGATTTTTGTTTCCCTCTTCCTTTTAAAATTGAACGAGCAACCCAAAGACCCAAACCAAACCTTTTTCAATTAAACATCTTGCTCAAAACACTTATCTAGCAACTAGAAACACACCTTTATACACTAAATCACTAGAACTTGACCAAAAACCCAACTTCTAAAATACTTAGTGCATGTGAGATTTCTTTAGTGGGAAATATAGAGGATTAAACAAGGATCATTAATCTATTAATAGATTGTATTGCATGTAAGTAAACAATTTTTGGTGATGATTTGTGTGTCTTTGTTGGTGTTCGACGGCAAGAGCAAGAGACAAAGGGAGAGGATGAAATTTTTTGTAAAGAAGGTTATGTATGTGTGTGTGTTGTATATATAGAAAGAAAGTTTGACAATTTAACACATTTAGCCCCTCCTTCCTTTTAGTCCTTGAAAAGTATTATTGCACTAAGCTCATGACCCCGAAGCCTTAACTAGTTTGTGCCCCAAATGTATAGGATGCTTGCCAAAACCTAAAAAGTATTTCTCAATTTTAAATGGGCACATGGTCACTTTGTGGACCAGAAATTCAGGTGGGGATTGCAGTCGATAGATTCAATCCACACACCACTCTGACCCACCCCCTCACAAATAGCAATTCGACAGTGTTATCTATGATATAGTTACGGGGACTCCCTTTGGCAATAGTTGGTACACTCTCACGGCCCCCACAACACATATATACCACCCCCCCCTGCGTAATTGGATAGCATAACAGTTTACCCACATCTCTCTTTTTCTCTCCTCCTCCGTTTCCGTTGTTGTTGTTGCGCTCGTCGCAGATGTTTAAATGTATGCTATCAGATTATGTGAATATATTGCCTAAAGTTACCACTATTGCCAATTGAGTCCTACTATTTCATGAACCGTCAATTGTATTGTAGTGGAGCGCGAGTGTTGTGGATAGATCTATCGGGATGACAATCCCACCTGGAAATTTCTGGTCAAAGTTGACCATGGGCATATACATTGGTATACTTTTTAGGTTGTTGGCAAGCATCCTATACATTTGGGGCACAAACTAGTTAAGGCTTCGGGGTCATGAGCTTAGTGCAATACTTATATACTTAGACTTGATGAATGTGTTTCTCTTGTCTACATTACTTGTTTTGGACTTCGGAATATGTACTTAGTCCACTATTACTTCGATCTTGTGGTCCACTACTAAACATTACTTGATTTACTGAATCACTACTTGGATTTCGGAAATAACACTTTGAAATACTGTAACGCTACTTTTCTTACAAAGACATTTCTTAAATTATTTCAACACTGCTTTTACTTAAACCTATGAATTCACCAACTTTATGTTGACCGTTTTTGCATGTTTTTCTCAGGTTATTATTTGCTAGTGGAGCATTGGGAGCATTCGAGTCGCGCGGATATATTTTTGAACGCTTAATAATTTGAGTACCGTTAAATAATTTGTAAACTCTGATTTTAATATAACGAATGTGAAATTTATTTAAACGTCTCTTTTGAGGTCGTTTTCCGTGACTTGTGTTTTGTGCCCTGAAGTAGCACCCCAATGTTACCATTCCGCTGTGTTGTCCTGATTTTTGGGGGTGTTACACAAAATGGGTTTGAAAGTGTTACAAGTATGAACATATGTTTGATAGTTTTAGTACATGTTTTTAGGCTAGTTAAACATGTTGGAATGGTTGGATTTTGGTAAAAATGAGTTTTGGTAGGACTTTGTGTTGACTTTTGTTGACTAGAAAGTTTGACTTGACCATAGCGTGTCGAGAAGTTTTTAAATCTAAATTAGGCTTTTGAATATGATAGAAGACATTCTAAGGTCCGTTTTGATATAAGGTGGGCCTTGTAACTCCAAAAACGAAGATTTTACGGCCGAGTCAAGTTTGAGTTATTTTTGGATTTGGGTAATGAAGTGCGTTCTAGTGTGGAACAAGGAACCGTAGCAATGGAAAAGTTGGTTGAGAAGCTCGAGAATGTTGAAGAAAAAGCTGAGTGTAAGAAACTAAAGAAGGAACTCAAAGAAGCAAGGTTGAGCAATGATAAGTGTAAAATACACATATCCGTTTGTACATAAAATAACCCAATTAAATCCAAAATAGACCAAAAATGGCAAAAATATGCTTGAATTTGTGTTTTGTGTGTGCAGGTACGGATATATCATAAATCACAAGAAAACAGTCAAAAAGGGGCAAGCTCGGACACAAGAATCAGAAGAGTACAAAAAGAAGCCAAAGAATCAAAGCAGAAGCCAGGAAAGTCAAGCCTCAGTCAAATCCAGTCAAAATGGTCAAACATTGGTCAAAGACAAGACCCAAAAATATATTTTAACCCTCAAAGTTTCACAAAAGTCCAAAAATAGCCCCTCACCTCTTATTAGGCCCTAGAACCCTTAATGGGCCTTTAAACCCTTAAAAAACCATACTCGGATACCAAAAGCCCAAATCAATAAGCCCATTACCTAATCCAACTCTTTCTTTTAAAACTTCAAGGACCAATTTTGTACTTTCAGAAAGTGCTTTTATAACTTAAATAGGAAATAAAGAAAGAGAAGGACTAGATTTGCAATTCTCCCAAACTCTAACTGAATATTAACCCAATTCAGTTAAAACTTTGGGCGCCAAAAATGGGGTACTATTCACCCATCGTCTTCAAATCTTTCACCTAGGTAAATCAAAGGGTTTTTTGAAATTGAGGGGCAAGAAAGTCTATTCAAGAGCTCACTAACAAGATTACAAGGACAAATTAGTCTAATCAAGGGAATTTACTAGCTCACTCTCAAGCTCAAGCCACGTAGAGATGGAGAAAGCACACATATTGGTGGGTTTTTGCACTAAACTACTCACAAAAGAAGCACAAGCTGTCACAATCAAAGAATGACAGCTTGGCAATCCTCAAGTGTCCACATTCAATCCAAAACACCCCACCTAGGCCAATAGTGTGATCCAATATTGAAGGAAATGAAGGGATGAGATTAGAAGGAGTATAGAGCAAGGCAAGGGTCTGGAAGCTTCACCAAATGGCTATAAATAGCACACACACTCACACACACACGAGATATCGAGGAGTAGTTTTAGCTTATTCTTATTTTTAGCTTAATTTTACTTTTGCTTATGCAAATTTACTTTTTCAAATGTAATTTCTTTTCAAGTATCATGTAAAAACTTTCAGTTTCCAAGCTTTGTAATCATTACTTAACCTTTAATAAAATTTCTTGTTTCTAAAAGTTACTTTTGTCATAAGCTCTTAATTCTCTCCAAACTTTTGTTACTAATCCATAAGCTCTCAATAAGCTTATATAGCTCTTTAGTCTATAAGCTGGATTGATTTAACTTTGGGTTATTAATTTTACTTAAAATACTAAAATCAGTTTCAAAAGCTATGGAAGGGGAGCTAGCCTTGGATGAGCTCCCAAGGACTTAACTCCTAGCTAATTAATAAGCTAGGAGAGCTTGTAGAATAGCTCTAAGAGCCTTTTATACTTCTGTTTAGCTGAAGTCTCAAGTAAGTTTCATTTACTCTCCTTGTTTTTAATTTTAGCTTAAAATTTGCTTAGAATTGAAGAACTGCTTATTTGCTTATATCATTGCTTATTAATGCTTATTTGTATTTCATAGTCATAATTGTTCATCAATTTTTAATTGTAATAGCTTAGATCATAGTTCTTATTAAATCTGTCATATAAGTCTTAAAAAACCAAACAAAAAATTTTGTTATTTTAGTTTAGATTTTAATTTGGAAGTTATTTAGCGTGAATTTGTGCTTACTGAGTTGTTAAAGTGTTTTTTTTAATCTGGTAATCAAGTTAGGCTAGGTAGATTACATTTTCAAAAGCTTATCTCAAATATGTCAAACCTTAAGGGGTGTTTGGTTTAAGTAAATTTGACCTTTAAAAGTCAAAGGTTTTTGAGCATTTTGATTGAGTTAGCTTTAGTTTCATTTAAGATCATTAGGTGAAGTGATTTTATAAGTTAGATTTCAAAATTTAAAAAGTTATGGCTTAATTTTTCTTCTCAGCACCAGGGTACCTTGTGCCTTTCTTTTTGCTTGTGAAATTTTGATCCAAAGCCCTTAAGGCTTGGATTTTGCTTGCATTGTGTTTATACACACTCATTTGAGTGTGTTTAAGGTAGTGGTAGTCACTAGGTTAACCTGCACTTTTTCTTTTTCCTTTAGTCAATTGAATCAGCACATGCTGAGTATGTAAGCTGTTTTTAAGTTTCTTTTTAAACAAGAATTTGTAGGATTTAAAAGCTTATCTTTTAGTATCTGATAGTATAGATATAGCTTAATTTAGATTAGGTCTTATTTTTCATTTCTAAGCTTAATTGCTATAGTACAATCTAGTTCAAAAGTCACCAAAAAGCTTAAAAGACCAAAAACAGTAAGTAGTAAGTTAGTTTCTTAAAATTTTGAATTCTAGCTTATGGAAGTTGATTTTATAGCTTAAATAGATAGTGGTTAAGTAGATTTATTAGTTTTCAAAAGCTTATAGTTTGAAATTGCTTATTGAGTTCTTTAGCTTAATTGGATTTTGTTAACTTTTGCTTATTTCTTGAGTTTGCCATTTTTTTTTAATTTCAGCTTTAATCTAGTGTTTTAATCTCTATTTTCTTTTCTAATATAGTTTAAGCAAGTCATAAACTAATCAGAACAACTTTTGTTTTTAAGTTTGGACTTATTTTGAGCTTTTTACAGCTTATTGAGTAAAACCAAAAGCAAACACCCCTTTACTGTTTTCAGCTGAAAGATAAGCTCTTTTTGAGCTTATTAGTGCTTTTCATACCATAGTGCATTTGTTAAAGTTGTTCTTGCCAAGTTATTCTACAACTTTTCTCTTTTGAGTTTTTCATTTTAAGCACTTTTTAAATCTCAACTTAATTTTGGGCTTAATAGGACTTTGAGTGAAATCGGGGTTAGCCCTCAGGGTAGTTTTTGTAATTTTTAAGTTTCATCGTTAGTCCTTCTAGTATTTGCATAGTTAGTCCCTAGTTAGTTAAATAGTTAGTTTAATTAATTTAAATTGTTAATTAGGGTTTATCTTTTAATTAGTTTAATTAAGGTTTAAATAAAAAGTAAAAATTAGGGCTTTTATTTTTATAAAATTTCTGCACACTTTCTTTATTTAGTGTAATTTTTATAAAAATTTTAGGATTCTATTTTTAATAATTTTATTATTTTTATAGTTTTTAATTAGTTTAAATTTTAGAAAAATCATATCTTTTAATCTAAAAAGCCAAAACTAGTAATTTCTTTTCCTAAAATTTTCTTTTTACTTATTTTACCTAGGAAAAATATAATTTCAATTATTTTATTTATATTATTTTTAGGATTTAATTAGAATTAAATAGTTTTTAATTGATAAAAATTTCAAAAATAATCTAAAAAAATATTTTATTTTTCTTAAAATTTTCTTTTATCCTAATTTCGTGTAGAATTAATTTGCAATCTTAGGGTTTAATTTTAGTTTATTTGCTTAATTGTCGTGTTTTATTTGCTTCCCGTATTTATTTAATTGTTTAATTGCCTTTAATGGTTTAATTTTTAATTAGTAGTTATAGATTATCTTAAATATCTTTGGCTTTATTCAAAATCAGAATCCAAGTTTTAAACGAGGTTTCAATTTCACTAGTCGTTGGGGAAACGACCCGGGTGATCGTATTTATCCGGTTAAAATATACGTATTATATATTCTATTATATATATTTTTGAGAGTAAATTTTCCTTAGGGAATTTTCTTAATTGCTCTTTGAATTATTTTATTATATATATATATATATATATATATATATATATATATATATATATATATATATAATATATATATATTATATGGTATATAAAACTTCCAATCAGTTTTTGCGCGCTGTCGGGATGGTGTTAAGGGATTCCTTCGTTTTTAGTTTATTTGGTTTGAAGATCCTTTCACCCTCGAAAGTTTCATTCTTGTTTTATAATTCAAAAATCCAAAAAAATCATAAAATATAAAAAAGTAAAAAAATATTTTCCTTTTCTTTTTAGTATAAGTAAAAGATAAAAAAAAGAAAAATCAAAAATATAAAAAAATCTTCCTTTTTAATTAAGAAATAAAAGTCACCAATTGGTAAAAATACCAAAATATAATACTCTCAACGGAGGTATTATCATAATCAATTCCGGTGAACTTGTTGGTTCCCAAATCGAACTAAAGATTTAACACTTACCATTTGTGTCTCTACGAAGTACGGCTCACCTTGAAAAGCAATTTTTGAGAGCTACCGTGAAGTAGTTGATTATTTGGTTTAAGTCTCTTTCGTGTAACCGTTAAAATTCATTGTTAAAAAAAAATTAGTGTAAAGTTTTGCTTTTTGATTTTTAGTTTTTGCGCCCTCGTTCGCAATCTCGAAGACGTCATCAAAACAACTCCTCCGGTTGTTGTTGAAAATTTTGATTTAGAAGAACAATTGTCGATTCAAACATTGTTGCAATGGCGACAATCATAATGGCCCAAATGTTACAAGCACCCAATCGGAGGGGTATGAACGATGTATTGTTGTTTCCACGATTATGCTAACAATTTTGAGCTTAAAACCCTTTAATCAATCTTGTGCCAAAGTTAATAAGTTTAGGGTAGACGACCTCCAATCACCTTCGATTTTTCAAACAAAAGTACTTCAACGTTTTAGACATCCGATTGTTCCGAACACTTCGATTAGGCTTTTGCTTTTTCACCTTTTTATCATAGAGGTGAAGCCCGAGATAGTGACAAAGAACTCCAAGATCAATTCTCCACATGGACGACCTTGTTTTCAAAATTCATAAATCAATTCTTACCACCTTTGAATTCAACTTACATTGCGAACAAAATTCACCAATTTTTTTCATGAACCAACAAACCTTTAAATGAGCATGGGAACGTTTTAAAGGACTCCTTCGTCTATGTTCCTCACCATGGTTCTCGGAACTACACCAACTCGATACTTTTTTTCAAATCTTTGATTCCAACGATCAAGATGCTTAGATTCCGCGCGGGTGGACAATTCTTAGACAAGATGCATCAAGAAGGATAGCGATTATTGAAAGGCAAGTCAAAAAAGTTTGTTATCTCAAGAAGGCGTGCTAGGATTAAGAGTGGAGTTACGGATGCGCCATTTCTACTTCTTCACCTTTCTAATAATTTCTTTCGATATGCAAACAATTTAGAGCTTCTATTGAGGTTAAGATGATATTATATGAAACAAATGATGAATGAATGAAAGCTCTAGTTAATATTTAACTACTGCACCCATCAAAGCGGTTAAGTGTATTATGTTTACGTTGTGATCGAATCACAATTTTAACCATTGTCGTTAAACTCGAAGTGAAACGATTTTCCCTTTTTTCATGAATATCAACCAAATTTTAATATAACTGCAGTTGGTAATTTTCTTATCAAAGAAACCAACCATATATTTGGGCTATAGTCAAATGAGACCACCGGGGTCACAATTAAACCGACTGTCCAATAACAATACTACGATATCAAGGAAACAATTTCAATTCGAATAAGACAGTGGGTGGTGGATTTTAACCAATACCGTCAAAACAATCAAGGAGAGTTTATCAAGCCCTACCTTACCAATACCACCAACAAATCAACCTTTGGTTATTCAGATTGTACATCCCGTTTCCAAATTCAAGTTGGTGTCTAAACGGATTTTGAAAGTTATGCTAAGGCTAATGATCGGAATATGAATACTTGAAATGAGTTGGATAAATTTTCAATGGAAACCAATAGATTTTCAAAGAATTTACAATGATTCTCTAAAGAAGCAAGATGATTTTCGAAGATGTTGCTCAGTTTCATGTAAAAGTTGAACACAACCAACTGCAAGTTCAAGTTCTTTACCAAGCAATACATTCCAAATCCAAGAAATGAAGCCAAAGCAAATACGACTCTGTAGTGGTGTTTCATACGATGGGACCTCGATTCCACCCGCGGTGATGGAAAGGTAGTGAGGGTGACAAAGGATACGGAACTACGAAGCACCGAAAAGACATCAAACCACCTCCTTTGTCCAAGAACCACAACCAAGGACAAAGAACCAATCGAAGAGCCTTCTTTCATTGCTAACAAAGCAAACCTAATTTGCCTTACACGTCGAGACTCAACAAAAAGATTCGTGAAAAGTGAAATTATTTCTTCAAAGTTATGGAAATCATTTCAAACCTTTCATTTTGAGCTTAGTTTTGGGATGCTCTCATCCATCATGCCAAGTTTGCGTCGAGTTAAAAAGATGTTAAATAACAAAGACAAGTTGATCGAATTGACCAAAACGCCGTTGAATGAAAATTGTAGTGCGGTTGTCCTAAAAAAGCTTCCGGAAAAGCTAGGTGACCCCGGTCGATTTCTCATTCCATGTGATTTTTTGGAGTTCGATAGTTACTTAGCCCTTGCCGATTTAGGTGCTAGTATCAATCTCATGCCTTTATCCATTTGGAAAAAGCTTCAACTCCCGGGCCTTACCGAAACAAAAATGGTTTTAGAGTTAGCCGATCGTACAATTTCCAAACCAACCAGTGTCGCCGAAAATGTTTTTGTCAAAGTAGGGAAGTTTTATTTCCTTGCCGACTTCGTTATGCTTGATTTTATAGCCGATCCTCGAGTACTGTTGATACTCGGGCGACCCTTTCTTAGGACGGCTCATGCTTTAATCGATGTGTTACGAATGAGAGATTACTATTAGGACATGAGGATCAATCTTTAACCCTTAATGTGGTGATGCAGCCTTCCCAATTTCATTACAACATCTCGAATCATTAGAAGTTGATCTATCGATGTTGCATTGTGAAATTTATTCACAAGAAATTCTTGGATTTTCCGATTCCGTTGCTTACAACAATCCTTCTCCGTACTACGATCCGATTGTTTCCATTTCATCTCTGACACTTACTCTTTTTGATGAAAGCGATTTTCTACTCTTTGAAGAAGCCGATTGTTTTATTGGCAATCGATGATGAAACCAGTTTCGCCAGTTTTCAATGCTACGTACTATGATCCCGAGGGTGACATTCTCATTCTCGAAGCACTTCTCAACAATGATCCATTACCTCCACCAAACCAAGGAGATTACTCACCCGGAATTCAAAAAGATCTCAAAGTTGTTGAACCAAAGAAGTCTTCACTCGAATATGCTACTTCTTATGAACCAAAGAATGAACTTCCTGATGATCGAACTTAACGAGTTACCCTCGCTGTCGGTATGCATTTTAGAGGGAAATAACAAGCTTAGTAATAATTTCAAAGATTTGAAGCAAAATGAAAGACCTCATTCATTATCGTTCTAAAAACCGAAAAAAAAGCAATTGCTTGGAATCTTTCTGATATCGAGGCATAGATCGGAGTTTGCTCACAAGATTCTTTAGAAGATGATTCGAAACCTTCAGTTTAAATCAAGGAGGGTTAACCCTAAAATCCATGACGTCATCAAGAAAGAAGTAGAAAAACTTCTTGACGCAGGATTGATTTATCCGATCTCGGATAGTCCATGGGTTAGTCCGGTCCATTGTGTTCCTAAAAAAGGTGGTATGACCGTTGTCAAGAACGTAAGAAAATGAGGCTAGTGCCTACAAGATTAGTCACGGATGGAGAGTTTGAATCGATTTATCGAAAGTTAACGATGCAACTTGTAAAAGACCTTTTTCGTTTCCATTTATGGGACCAAATGCTAGAAGCCTTAGCCGGCAACGAATTTTATTGTTTTTTAGATGGTTTTTCGGGGTATTTCCAAATTCCCAATTGGACCCTAAAGATCAGAGAAACTACTTCACGTGACCATACGGAACTTTCGCGTACGTATATGCCATTGGTTTGTGCAATGCACCAGAACTTTTCAACGTGTATGTGGGCATTTTTCACGACATGATTGAAAAACATAGAGTTTTTTACTGGACGTTTTTTAGTTTTCGGAGTTCTTTTTCTCGTGTCTTGGTAATCTAGTCAAAATGCTCTCAAACGGTGTGAAGACACCAATTAGACTAAATTGGAAAAGAGCCATTTCAGGTTAGAAGCATTGATTTAGGACATAAGATCTTAGAAAAGGAATTGAAGTCGATATGGCCAAAGTTGATGTAACTTCAAAGGATTCTCACCCAACGACATTAAAGGAATCAGAAGTGTTCTCGGGGCATGCTGGTTCTATCGAAGAGATTTATCAAAGACTTTTCCAAAATCTCTCGACCCATGACCCATCTCTTAGAGAAGAACACTCCTTTCATTTTTTCGGAAGATTGCATTCTTGCCTTTCAAACATTGAAAAAGAAGTTAACCGAAGCTCCAATTCTCATTGCTCCAAATTGGGACCAACCTTTTGAAATCATGTGTGATGCAAGTGATTATACAATAGGTGCGGTTCTAGGGTAAAGAATTGTGAAGCATTTCTGACCAATTCATTATGCAAGTAAGACCATGACCGAAGCAGAAACAAACTACACAACAACGGAAAAAGAGATGCTTGCAGTTGTTTACGCTTTTGAGAAGTTTCGATCATATCTAATCATGAACAAAAGTGTTGTTTACACGGACCACTCCGCATTGAAATACCTCTTCAACAAGAAAGACGCCAAAGCAAGATTGCTTAGATGGGTCTTCTTCAAGAATTCAATTTTTCAGTAATTGATACCAAGGGAGCTGAAAACTATGCAGCCGATCACCTCTCTCGTCTTGAAAACCCATTACTGAGAATGTTTTTGATTCCTAGGGCTTAATGTAACCTTTCCTCTTGAAACAATTGGATTATGGTGACTTCTCATGATGACAATATTACCCGTGGTTTGCCTATATAGCAAATTACCACGCGGGGAATTTTTCTTATCAAAGGAATGTCACTCACAAAGAGGTAGTTTTTCAAGGATATAAAGCATATTTTTGGGATGATCCCTATCTTCTTTCGCTACATGTCGGATTAAATCATCGTAGATGTGTATTTGGCCAAGAGCTCTTGAAATTCTTAGGCTCCATGAAGGACCCCCACCGGGGGCCCTCATAGTCTAATATCATAGCTCGGAAAACTATTTGATGCGTTTCTTGGCTACAATTTATATGGATGCTTACGATTGATCAAATCTTGTGAAGCATGTCAAAGACAGGCAGATTTCACATCGAGTATGAGATACCTCAAAATGCAATCTAAGTTTGTAAATTTTCCGTTGTTTGAGTATAGATTTTATGGGAACCCTTTTCCATCGTCTTAGAGGAAAAACAAATATTATTCTGGTAGCCGTCGATTATCTTTCCAAATGGTTGAGCCAAGGCGCTCCCCACAACGATGCATAGAGTAGTTGTTAAGTTCTTAAAATCCTTTTCTTCGATTCGGTGCTCTAGGCAATTATAAGCGATCGAGGGGACCCATTTTTATAATGATTAGTTAGCTAGAGTCAAGTCAAATATGTGTCACCATCATCTTTCACTCCTTACCACCTCATACGAGTGGTCACTGTTGAAGTCAGAATCGAGGTCTCAAAAGAATTTTGGAGAGGCCGTCGGAGAAAAACAGTACCTCATGGTCAGACAAGTTAGATGATGCAGTATGGGCTCTTTTTAGGACCGCTTACAAGATCCAATTGATGCACTCACGTACAAGTTGTTTATGGTAAAAGCGTGTCATTACCGTCGAACTAGAACACATGGCTTTATGGGCTCTTAAGCATGCCGACCTTCGATCTCTAGACCGCAGGGTGATCATCGAAAGCTCCAACTCAATGGAACTTAGCGAGGCTTCGTGTTCAAGCTTATGAGAATTGCTAAGTACAAGGAAGAAGAAAAGAACACTTCACGATTCCAGATAAAGACGAATCTTTCAATGTTGTGTGATCAAGTCTTGCTTTTCAACTCCCAATTAAAGATTTTCTCCGGAAAGCTCAAATCTCGATGGTCCGGACCTTTTATAATTACTAAAGTTTATCCTTATGGCACTGCCAAGTTGTCTCATGCCGATGGTTCGAATTTCAAAGTCAATTGCCACCGTCTTAAGCTTTTTATGGAGGAGATACCATACATTGGTTATTCCCGGACCTCCAGACTTTCCCTAAGGACAACTAAATTCAGGGATCGAGTCGAGCTTGCGTCGGTGACCAAAAACAAGCCGCTTCATGGGAGTTCACCCCATGCTTATCTTTTCTATTTTCTTTCTAAATCTAACGTGTTGTGATGTGTTGTGGCTATCCTCTTCGATTTCTTGTTGTTTGTGTTTGTTGTGATTTTTGCAGGATTCACCTAACAATTTCTAAAGACTCTCGTGTCCGGTTGATTTATCCCGTTCTACTTGAGCTTTCATCCTTTGGGTGAAAATTAGTTTGGGGAGATCCGTTATCCTTTCTTCTTATCGATTCAGGTTATCTTTGCATCCCTATAAACGGCTTGATTTTTCGTAGAACACGACTTTAAACATTGAGGGACAATGTTTCGTTTTAGTTTGGGAAATGAATCTATCGATTTGATGTTACCTGCTTATTGTTTTGTTCTCACGTACCCGTTTTCCCACAAAAATAGCAAAAAATTTAAATTTTTCAGTTTTCTTTTTTTCAATTAAAAATCTAAAAAAAAAAATTTAATAATAAAAATAAAAATATAAAAAGTGTTAAGACACGAATGTAGGTTTTCCGTTGGTAAGAATAAAAAGTAATTTTTGACCCGATCGTACGTGTTGAGTTCTAGCTTTCTCCCTTAAAATACATGATGATAGTTTGTGCTTGTCTCATGTAGATTTGAAACATGTTGACTTGAAATCATAATAAATGAATTGAGCTAAATCTCAATAGATTTAAATATGCCGAGTTGGATTTTATATAGGCTAAGTATTTGCGAATTTCTTTTGCGAAGAACAAGAAATGATAGTGTTATTTATAAGTCATGACATTAAACGTAGAATAGTTGGTTTTCTTTCAAGCTCATAAGTGTTAATTATGGTTTTTTCTCCCATTAGCTTGTTTCACCTTTATATATAAATGTTTAATAAATAAAGTTGTATGGTTTTTTGGTTAATAATTAGTTAATAGAAGTTTTCTTTAGTTCCTTTGTGATTAGGATGAGTACACATCAGGAATACTTAATTTGGCATACTATATGTATCATATAAAGAAATATTTTGCTTATTCCTTAAAGAGCCTAAGGGTATATGGGATAAGTAGAATTCAATAATAATCTAAGACTGATAAAAGTTTGCTGCATCTTGCTGGCTCACAACCGATGTTACAGCCTTCTAAAAGGTCGAGGAAGTTACCGAGGTCCAAATATGTTTGCTACATCTTGTCGGAGGCAGTGGCCGATGGTGTAACTTCTAAAGGACTGAGTATAATAATGTGCTTTATTTTTTTGTCTTATTTTGTGCCTAAAGAGTGCCTAAGGTATATGGTGCAAATAAGATTGGTCCAATTATGTCTTAAGAGCTTAGGGTATATGACATGAATGGTGCCCTGCTTGGTGGTAGCGGCTAAACACCAATTCATTAAAGCTGAACATTTTGGTAAGTCCTCTCTCTAGGTGGACTTAAGATGAGCCCGCTGTGTGTCGTGTCTCTCGCAGTGGATTCTATTCTGCCTAAACTCCTAGGCAAGCAGTCGGCCAGCTAACCTCTCACCCTTGCACCGTTCTTCTACCGTTCACGCTATATTTTTGAGAATTACACCTCCCACAGTATCGAAACAAAAGTCTCTAACCAGAGCCCCTTCGGGTATATGACTTAAGTAAAATCTTTAAAGGTTACAAAAGTTAGGATTTACGGGAGGAGGAAATGTAAAGTAACATTTATTATTTACTGAGTTAGTGTTAGTGTCCATGACTTGTTTTAACAAATGCATCTTGGTTTTAAGCTAGCATGGGCGAAAAGTGAAAAAAATCGGGGAGATGAAGTTTTCTTTTAGACACTTTAGTTTGTTGCCTTTTTGTTCTTTGATCCTTAAAAGTTACAATGAGGTAATGAAAACCAATACTTCATGTCAACATAATTAGTTGCTAGTTAGGTGTTATCTATCAGAAAAATATTCATAAAAAGAGAAAAAAATCTTGAAATAGGAAATCGGGTGTTTATAACTTGTGATCTTTAACTATCTCAACAATAAATCATTTGCTACTTTTCAAAGGTTAGTTTGAGGAAGTTTCGAGGTATTTAGTTATAAGGCATGTGATATTGCGTGAGGACCACAGTAATCGTTTAGTTTGGGGATTTGTGATCAAGTGTAAAATACAAATCCATTTGTACCTAAAATACCCATTAAACCAAAACGACCAAAAATGGCAAAATATGCTTGAATGTATGTTTTGTATGTGCAGGGTACGGATATATTAGAAATACAAAGAAAACAGTTCAATAACGGGCAAGCTCGAACACTGAGATGTCAGATGGTACAATAAAGTAGCCAAAGATTCAAATGCGAAGCAAAAAAGTCAAGCCTCCAGTCAAAATCAGTCAAAATGGTCAAACATTGTGTCAAAGAAAAACCAAAAAATATTCCTTTTTAACCTCAAAGTTTTATTAAAAGTCCTAAAATGCCCCTCACCTCTTTTGGGCCCTAGAACCTTAATGCCTTAAACTTAAAAAACCATACCCGATACAAAAGTCCAAATCAATAAGGCCATTACCTAGTCAAACTCTTTCTTTTAAACTCCAAGGGACCAATTTTGTAATAAGAAGTGCTTTGATAACTGAAATAGGAAATAAGAAGAGAGGGACTAGATTGCAATTCTCCAAACTCAACTGAATATTACCCAATTTCAGTTAAAACTTTGGGCGCCAAATTGGGGTACTTTTTCACCTATCGTCTTCAAATCTTTTCTTAGGTAAATCGCACGGGGTTTTTGAAATTAAGGGCAAGAAAGAAAGTCTATTCAAGAGCTCATAAATAGATTACAAGGACAAATTAGTCTAATCAAGGGAATTTACTAGCTCACTCTCAAGCTCAAGCCGCGTGGAGATGGAGAAAGCACACATATTGGTGGGTTTTTGCACTAAACTACTCACAAAAGAAGCACAAGCTGTCACAATCAAAAGAATGACGCTGGCAATCCTTCAGTGTCCACATATCAATCCAACGACATATTTGTGATCCAATCATTGATGGACAATGATAGTCTAGGGATGAGATTAGAAGGAGTGTAGAGCAAGGCAAGGGTCTGGAAGCTTCACCAAATGGCTATAAATAGCACACACACTCACACACACAAAATATCGAGGAGTAGTTTTAGCTTTTTCTTTTTTTAGCTTTTTTTTACCTTTTGCTTATGCAAATTTACTTGTCAAATGTAATTTCTTTTCAAGTATATGTATTAAAAACTTTCAGTTTCCAAGCTTTGTAATCATTAACTTAACCTTTATAAAATTCTTGTTTCTAAAAGTTACTTTTGTCATAAGCTCTGAAAATCTCTCCAAACCTTTTGTTACTAATCCATAAGCTCTCAATAAGCTCTATATAGCTCTTTTAGTCTATAAGCTGGAATTGAATTTAATTTCTGGTTATTAATTTTACTTTAAAATACTAAATTTGTTTCAAAAGCTAATGGTAGGGGTAGCTAGCCTTGGATGAGCTCCCAAGGACTTAACTCCTAGCTAATTAATAAGCTAGGAGAGCTTGTAGAATAGCTCTAAGAGCCTTTTATACTTCTATTTAGCTGAAGTCTCAAGTAAGTTTCATTTACTCTCCTTGTTTTTAATTTTAGCTTAAAATTTGCTTAGAATGGTAGAACTGCTTATTTGCTTATATTGTTGCTTATTAATGCTTATTTGTATTTCATAGTCATAATTGTTCATCTGTTTTTAATTGTAATAGCTTAGATAAAAATATTAGATAGAATAGTATAGATCTTTGATTTCTAGTTAATCAGTTGTTAAATCATGTTAATTAAGTTTGATATAATCTGTTAATTAGCTGGTTATTAAGGTTTGATCAGTAAATTTCAAATTCTAAGTCTTAATGAAATTTGTCAAAGAGTTAAAGGAGTGTTTGGATTTATGCAGTTTGACCTCTAAAAGTCAAACTGCATTGTGAATTTTACTTGAGATAGTTGTGCAACCATTATTTACTAGTTTAGAAAGAGTTTTTGTAGGTTATAATTCAAATTTGAAAAAGATAGGGTCTAATAACCTAGTTTCAGCACTAGGGGAATTTCTCTTTGATTTTCACTTGTGCAAAATTTGATCTAAGCCTTTCAAGGTTTGAATCTTGCTTGGTCTGTGTTTTAACACTCTATTTGAGTGTGTTTAGTGCAGTAGAATCCTTTAGGTAACCTGCATTATTTGTTTTGCACTTGTGCAAAGTGCATCAGTACTAACAAACAGTTAGTACTGCTGTCACTTTTAGCTTAATTTTTAGCTAGGTACTCATAGGTCTTAGGCTTTAAAATTAAGTAGGATATTGAGTGGTCTTAGCTTAATATAGAATAGGGATTAATTTCCATTTCCAGCTTATTTTGCTAGTCTTAATTTAGCTTATTAAAGTCACTTAATCAGTCAAAAAAGCCAAAAATAGTAGGTAATTAAGTAGTTTCTTAAATTGTTAATTTTAGCTTAAGGAATTTGTTTTTATAGATTAAATAGATAGTTTATTAGTAGTTGCATAAGTCCTCAGAAGCTCTTAGTCCAATACTGCTTATTGAGCTTTTAAGCTTAATTTGATTCTAAGGATTTCAGCTTGTTTTCTGACTTTGCATCTTTGCCACTTAAATTCAGATAAGCTCTAGTATCATTAAGCTATTTCTCTTTTCAATTATAGTTAATACATATCATAAGCTGTCCAAACCTCTTTTTACTTTTTGATTTGAGCTTAAAATGAGCTTCTTATAAGCTGTTAAGTAAAAACTTAGGCAAAAGTCTAGTTTCTGTAAACAGCTTATAAATAAGCTCTTTTTGAGCTATTTATTGGTTTTCAGCCCAAAGTGCTTTTGTTAATTTTGTTCACACCATCCTCTTCTACAACTTTGCTTTTGAAAGTTTTTGATAATAAGCACTTTTTAATTACTCAACTTAATTTGGTCCTTAATGGACTTATTTTGAAATCGGGTTAGACTTTCAGGGTAGGTTTTGTAACTTTTCTATTTCAGTTGTTTCTCAGTTGATCCTTTGTTAGTTAGTGTAATTGCACTGTTAGTCCTTTAAGGACTAACACCATTAGTCCTTAGTTAAGTCCTTCATTAAGTTTTAGTTAATTTTATATTTTTAATTAATAATTAGGTTAAATTTTTAATTAGTTTAATTAAAGTTTATTAAAAAGATAAAAATTAGGGCTTTTATTTTTATACAATTTCTGCATATTTTCTTTATTCAGTATAATTTTTATAAAATTTTTAGGATTTTAATTTTTAAAAGTTTTATTACATTTAAAGTTTTTAATTAGTTTAATTTTAGAAAAATCATATCTTTAAATCTAAAAAGCCAAAAATAATAATTCTTTTTTCTAAAATTTTCTTTTTACTTATTTTACTTAGGAAAAATATAATTTCAATTATTTTCTATTTCTTTTTATTTTTAGGATTTAATTAGAATTAAATAGTTTTCAATTGATAAAAAAAATTCAAAAATAATCAAAAAAAATATTTTTCTTTTTCTTAAAATTTTCTTGTATCCTAATTTAGGTTTAGAAACTTAGTTTGCAATTTTAGGATTTAATTTTAGTCTATTTGCTTAATTGTCGCGTTTTATTTGTTTTCCGTATTTGTTTAATTGTTTAAATTGCCTTTAATTTTCTATTTTAATTGTTGTTTTTTATTTTGTAGTCATAGATCATCAAATCATCTATATTCTTATTCAAATCATAACCCAAGCTTAAACGAGGTTTCAATTTCACTAGTCGTTGGGGAAACGACCCGGGTGATCATATTTACCCGGTTAAATATACGTATTATATATTATATTATATATATTTTTGAGAGTGAATTTTCCTTAGGGAATTTTCTTAATTGCTCTTTGAAGTATTATTTTTTATAGTATATTTTATTGTGTATCTAAACATGCACATCAACAAGTATACTTTGTGTCTATGATCATATTTATTTGTGATGATGATTTTCTATAATATTCTGTAGATTTTTGTTTTAGGGTAACGATTAGTCGAAACCAGCTCGATAATCTAAAATAGGTTCAAGGTAGGTATATGTTGTTTGTGTTAAGGAGTCTTAAAAGAAAGCTGAAGTTAGATACCAAACATGAATTGTAAAGTTTCTTCCTTAACAAATTGCATATATGGATCGTGAAAACAAATTACCAAATTTATATTCCTGCACATATATGGCTCAAGCGTAAGTACATTCTGTATTTGAATCGAGCACAAGTGTTCAGACAACTAATATATATTACCAAAGATACAAATTTAAAAATAGTTTTATAATACGTATGAAACATATAATTTCTTTATATATGCAAAATATTTAAATTCGTAATATATGTTTGTGGAATAAACGTTTTTTATACTTTTAAAAATAATTGTATCTTATAGGATAACTTTAAAAAACCGAAACATATATCCTTACAAGATAATTATACATCATAATTTCTTAAACCTAATGTTACACTATATATACGCCCTATTCATAACTTGAAACACAAACAAATCGATTTTCATAAATCGTATAGCAAGCTGCAACTCAAGAAAAACAACATGACCTTTTCCACCATTGAAGATCGATCATCAGGTATTTAATTCCCAAACTATTACGTAAACATAGAATATTATGTACACGACATAATTCTATTGTTTCTTCTAAATTCACAGGAACTAACCTAAAACAAGTAAGAAACAATGATAAGTTGGAAAAAAGGTTATCATCATTGAAAGTTTAGATAATGAAGTGGTATGAGTTAAAAAAATGTTAAATTTATAATTACTTAAATAATAATTATCATAAACTTATTTTTTTTCTTAATTATGTAGGATATTGTTGCAAGTAACAAACATAACAGGTTAAATAAATATTCAAACTTTGCTAAGACTGTGGATTAAAACACATTAGACATCCTTGAAGATGAATCATCAGGTACATTCATCAAAAACTATTATGTAAATTTTGAATAATATGCAATTACATCATTCTAATTTGTTAGCTAACTTTTCAG
>BQNB010018695.1:0-67909 GCA_026074375.1 Tanacetum coccineum | reverse complement strand
ATCATGGACGAATTTGATCTTGGTTCACATAAGTGGTTATGTGATTTATACGGCATGAGGCATCGTTGGATCCCGGCTTTTCTTCGTAACGAGGATATGTCTGGATTGATGCGAACAACATCGAGGTCGGAGTCTGAAAACCGGTATTTTAACAGATTTACTAACCCAGATCTTACGTTGGTTGAGTTCATTGGTCATTTTGAGTCTGCCATGGATATCCAACGCTATACTCAGAAGAAAAATGATCATGAATCCCGATATAATCGTCCTGAATTTCGAACTGATTGGCCGTTAGAGAAGGATGCTGCTGAGTTGTTCACGCTTAACATTTTTTATGAAATTCAAGATGAAATTGTAGCGTCTATTGCAAAATGCTTGTCGGTTAATGTTGAACAGATGGGTGGGTCTGAGAAGTATTTCATTCGTGATACCGATGTGAAAAAATGGAAAGACTCCGCTCAATTTGAAGTGTATGAGGTAAGTAATTAGTTTTTTTTACACCTTTTTGTTTGTATATATTTAATTGTATTATGTTGTAGAATTATTTGAGTCGATATGTTTTGCATCAACATTAGTTACATAGTAAACTTAAAGTGATGCCCCTATTTTTTTGTATACAGATGCACTAATTTTTATTATTATTTTTTTTTTTTTGCAGGTGTTTTATTGTTCTTCTGATACCATACTTACTTGCTCATGCAGACGGTATGAACTATATGGTCTGCTATGCCGACACATCCTTTATGTTTTGAGAATGAACAATATCAAGGAGTTTCCAAGAGAATATGTGCTTGATAGGTGGTCCAAGTCTGATGAGAATGTATGGGTGGATACTTCTGCGGTTGCGTGCGATACTAGTTCAAATGCTGCTATTCGTGCAATTCGAAGGATTTTCGAAGATACTGTTGACAGACTCGTACCTTTTAAAGAGAAGCTGGATTTATATCGATTGGAGTTGTCTGATCTTTTGGCAAAAGCAGAAGCTGATGTTCCAGTTTTGATGCGCGTTAACAATAAAGATACATTCTGCTCGATGCTTGGTGTTACGGAGCCTGAACGTGTTGTTATTAAAGTTCCAAGACATTCAGCAAACAAAGGTACTGGTTCACATAAAAGGTGGAAAAATATGGACGAGCTGATACAGAATGCAGCTGAGTCTTCCAAGAAAAGGCGAACATGTTTTGTTTGTGGAAAGGCTGAAGGCCACAATAGCAGAACTTGCCCTCATAAAGATGAAATCAACGCGGCTAACAAGAGAACAAAACGTGTTACCCGCTCTTCAGCCGTGAATTACGAGGAATAATCAATTCAAAGTGATGCCTTCATATGCTTACTGGATGCCTTGTTTTTTTACACATTTTTTTATTTGATTTTTAAAACTTCACATAATACTTATCATAATTGTGTTTAATCTTGATTGCTATGGATTTTCTGGTATTTGTTACTTTGAATTAAATGATGTATTTCAGATTTATTTTTTGGAATTTTATACGTGTTTCATCTTATAGTTTTGTTATATATTTTTTACTTTTTGTATTTGAATGTTTTGAATTACATTTCTGTAATAGGGTTTAGTTACATTGTGATACAAGTATATGTTCCTTTAGTTAACAAACATATGCCCTAATTATATCAAACAGATGCATGAAGTGTTTGGTTGCATTATGATACAAGTATATGTTCCTTTAGATAACAAACATATGTCCTAATTATATCAAACAGATGCACTAAATGTCATGAATTACTCTTATGTATAAATCTGAGACACCTTTTTAAAATTTATGATTCCTCTTTTTTAGATGTTATAAATTACATTTATGTACAAAACTTACACACCCTTTTTAGATTTATGATGCCCCTTTTTGAAACATTAATTTGTTTCATATGTTCTGAATTACATTTATGTAATAAACTTACACTCTTTTAACATTTATGATGTTCCTTTTTTTATAAACACATATACACTCAAATGTATGAGACATATGCTATAAAAACATGTTCCTTATATACCACACAGATGCACTATGTGTTATACAAATATACGCCCTACAGCAAACATATGCCCTAAACATACCAAACATATGCCCTAAACTTATGATAATACAAAAATATAAGTTTGGTTACATCAACTTTACATTGCATATTTATACATGATTATAAAACATCAATTTCTAAACATCAAGTTCTAAAATACATGAACATCAACTATATAGTGCATATGTCTACATGATTAAATCATGTCATAATTGTGATGAATCTTGATTGTTGTGGATTTTCTAGTATTTGTTACTTTTAATTATATGATTGATTTCAGATTTATTTTTTAGAATTTTATATGTGTTTCAGCTTATAGTTTTGTTTGATATTTTATACTTTTTGTTTTTTAAATATTTTGAATTACATTTGTGTACTAGGGTTTAGTTACATTGTGATACAAGTATATTTTTCTTTTGGATAACAGACAGGTGCCCTAATTATATCAAACAGATGCCCTAAGTGTTTGGTTACATTATAATACAAATATATGTTCCTTTAGATAACAAACAGATGCCCTAATTATATCAAACATATGTCCTAAGTGTTACGAATTACATTTACATACAAAACTTACATGCCTTTTAAAAATTATGATGCCCCTTATTGAAACATAACTTTGTTTCATATGCCCGTTACAGTATATGAACTCCAGCATGGCAAAATATAAAGTAACTGAATATCAAGTTTTACAATACCTGGACATTATCATATCAAAATGTAAAATATCTGAACATCAAGTATCTGAACATCAACATAGCAAATTATAGAGTATTTGAACATCAACTTCTAAATTTTAAAGTACCTGAACATCAATTTCCGAACATCAAGTTCTAAAATACCTGAACATCAAGTTTTAAAGTACCTGAACATAAATTTCTAAAGTACCTGAACATCAACTTGATAGTGCATATGTCAACATGATTACATCATGTTGTTTGTAACATTGATTTTTGGAAAAAAACTTCGTGCTAGCTTGAGTCTCTCTTCATTCTCTTCACAATATTTTGTCACCCTTGGTAAAAGTCGTCCGAAAGCATGTTCACTGAAATTTTGCTTTTGTTTTTCGTTGAATTTGTTGTATTCCTTTGCTTCTGTTTCGACTTGGCCTGCCTTTTCATTTATTTCCGTCATTAACATTTTTACAAGGTATTTTCTTCGAAGACCATTCAATTGCTTTATTTGTTGTTTTCCTTCCACTTGTAAACCTATATTGAAGGAATAAATATACAGATGCCTTAAAACAAACAAACAGATACCTTAAAATAAACATATGCTAATTTCATTTACCAAATCAAATACTATGAGCATATAAATGTGGGTTCATATGCATTAGGTGTACATCTTGCGCGAACGTTTTGACACTGGGAGCGCTCATCACGTGACATGTCATATGTTTCGACACTTGTAGCGCTCATCACTTAACATGTCATGCAGTATTTCTAAATAACATTAAATTATGTCATGCAAATGCTTTTCATTAAATAAATAAAATGCAAAGCGTTAAACAAACAGATGCGTTAAAAAAACAAAAAAAAAACAGATTCCTTAAAGTAAGCAAACCTGCATTAAAGCGATTTTTTCTTCCATAAAAACACTCCATGTGTCTCATCACAAAAACTCCAGCATCCAAATAGTTTGTTGTTGTTTTCCAATCCATATGCATAATTTTTGGCTTTACTTTTGACATCTTGATTCCATTTGAATGGCCCACTGATTGCAGATATACACCAAACGATGTAGTCTGTCATACATTTTACAAGTTAATGTATTGTTAAATACATTTTGAGATGCCCTTTTTTATGCATTTTAATGCCTTAATTTTTTTTTTTAAAACACAAGCTTTTTGAATCTTACCAGTCTTTTAGGAATCTCCCCATACCGCCTAACTATATCTTGACTTTCTTCTTTCTTGTTATCTATAATATCCACTTCTAACGTCTTCAAATTGTACACAATCAAATAGAAGTGATTTGCTTTAGATCCTGCTTGTATTATCGGAAAAAAATACCTGTTTTCATACTCATATTGTTAAACTTAATTTTTCAATTAATTATCCACAAATTATTATCTAACCAAAAAATAAAAAAGTTACATCTTACCAAATCAAATTTGTCAAGAGTTGTTTGGTTGGTACATGCCATCGCCTCTTCAAATTTTCTTTTGAAATCTTCGAAATTCCTTGAAATCTTTAAAACATGATTCAAATAGATTATAAGTTTTGTTATAACACCATATTAAACCAAACACCTGCAAGTACTTCACACATATGCCCTAAAGATTGCCGTATATACGCTTAATCTTAACTAAATAAATGTTTTAAATCATTTCAAACAGATGCTATACAATTTGACCTATTTTTTCACACATATTCTTTAAAAAACCAGAAAGATGCCTTATAAAAAAACAAACATACGCCTCAAACTAAACCAACAGCTACCTTGTACCATACAAGCATATTATTTAAATTTAACAAACATATGCATCAATTTACCAAACAGGTGTCCTAATACAACCAAACAGATGCCCTAATCTAACCAACCAGATGCCTTAAATCATCAACCAAATGCCTTAAATCATATACCTATTGCATAAATACATGCGTTATGCTACTTCTGTGAATCAGATAGGTAAGTGCTATTTAGTTACTACTATTTGTATTTCTTATAACTAATCCAAACATGTGCCTTAAATTACAAAACATATTTATTAATGTATTCCCAGGTATACCTTAAAATAAACATTCATTTACTTTTATTTTTGTATTACGTACCGTCATTCCAGTTTTGCAGAATAGGTATTTTGATCTCATCTTATTCTTCAGACGTTCGTCGTTATTTTGAATTATGCTCCATACATCAATTACGGATTTTGTAATTGCAAATCCTTCATGCATACTTTCAAATGCGACTCTTTGAATTTCCATGTTGCTTGTCTTGAAAATAATATCCCTGAATCATAAATGTTTGAATAAACATTAATTAAAAAAAACATTGATGCCCTAATAATAAATAATATGATGCCCTAAATTAATTTTATAATATCATCATCGTTAATTTTTACTTACCTGACATTATACCTTCCAGTGAAAATACTTTCAACCACAGGTTTTTCAACAGCTTGCAATTCTCTTGTGACGCTCACCTTTCTTTTAACGTATGGAGAACATAAAGCCTCTGATAATTCACGTACCCGTTTTTCTTTCTGTTCATCATTCCCATCTTTTGTTGGTTCCGCGTATCTTATTGGTACCGCATTAATTGGTTCAATAACTGTTGCAACGGGGCATATTTGTTTTTCTTGGCCTGCAACACTTGCATAACCTGCTCCTTGACTCGATTCAATCATTCCTTCGCGTCCTTTCTTCAATGACAATTTGGTTTTTTTGTGTATACCTGTTGTTGTTTTTTCGTTATCACATCCACATTTACATCATTGCTGATTGGATCTTCATTTTGAATGACTGTTTGATCATTGTTGTCCACATTCTGTTGATATTGATCCGAATCCCCTTTTTCGTTTCTTTCCACATCCATGTATTCAACACTGCATATATACATAAAAAACATTCAAAACAGACAAAAAAGTTTAATTACATGATACTATATAAATAGATTATGTTTATACAACAACTCATAAGTTTAACTACATATGCCCTAAATATAGCAAACATATGCCCTAAATATATTATGATTCAATACATAAGCTTAGTTACATGATTATCAAACTCATAATCACAGTTTCATGACGATACAAGTATATGTTCCTTTATACATCAAACAGATGCCCTAACTATATCAAACAGATACCCTACCTATATCAAACAGATGCTCTAAATATATTAAACAGATGCTCTAAATATATTAAACAGATGCCCTAAATATATCACACATATTCGCCCTAACTATATCATGTAGATGCACTAACCATGTCAACAGATGCACTGTTTTTTCCATAATTTATTTGCATGAGGCACACATAATTTATCTGTAACATTAACATAATAAATAAATAAATAAATAGAAAAAACCTAAACATTGAACATTCAACATAATTTGTTTGCATGAAACACACATAATTTATCTGTAACATTAACATAATAAATAAATAAATAAATAGAAAAAAACTAAACATTGAACATTCAACATAATTTGTTTGCATGAAACACACAATTTATGTGTAACATTCAACATAATATGGAGAGCATGTATGTTATGGTTGCTAACACACATATGCCCTAAATATATCTAACAGATGCCCTAAATTGTTACTCATATGCCCTAAATATTTCAAACAATTTCCATAAGCCATTAACTTTTTACACATCAAACCTGTCGTATTCTTCCCTATAACCGTATAGCATATTTCACAATTCTACTAAGTTATATGAATAAATAACAATAAACTAATCCGTATTACATATGTTGAGTAAATACGAATTGATACATACATAATAGTAACAAATAAGGCCAAATATTAATGTGACATATATTAAACATTCAAAATAATAAAAAAACTAAACATGAAACATTGTTTATTGTTTAGTTTTTTTATAACACAGAATAATAATAATTAACTAACGTTTTAAACTATATATTTTTTTGGACCTTTTCGGTTTGTTATTTCTGTCATTCTTCGCTTTTTCCATTCGTGCATCCATCAACCTTGTAACAGGAGATTCCTTTCTTCCCACAATCATTTTTACTTCTTGTAACGAATGAGCTACTGCATTGCCGACCACTCTATTCAGCTCGTCCATTTCATCATCTTGAGGCGACTCATCCGTTTCATCATCTTGTGACAACAGTCTGAAGTTCGGTGGCGTGAAATCAACAATGCACCTTTTTTTAACCCTTTTTTGTGGACCATCTGTCGCTTGTACACAACCACCAACAATTCTTGATGCGTCACCCATTGCATGTTGTTTCTTAGTATTCATTTTTGTTAAGATCTGGCTTAATGTGTTTTCTTTATTCCTCTTGCTGATATCATTATCACCTTCCTTCAATACTCCATCCAAATTTGTTTCGTTCCCTTCATCCACAATATTACCCATATCTACAATACAATCGTCACCTTTCTTGTTATTTTCCAAATTTGATTCTGGTGTTACATTTAATGTATCTTCAGATATCAACTCGTTTTCATTGCTACCTTCACCCACATTTCCACCCATGTTAGCTTCCAACTCATTTTGATTACAACCGACACCCACATTTTTGTCCAGGTTAGCTTCCATCTCATTTTCTGGTGTTTCTCGAACAGTTTCCAATTCTGTTGGTGATTGACATTCTGGTTGTGTCTCGATAAATTCATCTGTGCTTTGAATGTTGTCATAATTTGGTTCTTCTTCTTGGTTGAGCGGTTCAACAGATTCAATTGCATTATCGAAATGAAGCATTTCAGTTACCTTTCCAGGTTTGAACTCTTTCATTATCCTTTCATTCCTGTATTCAACAAGTCTCTTGAATTCTTCATTATAAGGATTTGTAATCAAAGCAATCTCCAGCATCTCATCAACTTTATTTCGCACACTTTCCGTGAATTTCAAGGTGTTCTTGATGCTATTCTCCATTTCCTATTTCATTTTTTTTAAACATGCAATTAATTATTTTTTATTGAATAAACAACTTTTTAATGAAATACAAAAAAACATGCATTAATAAACATGCGCCTTAAGTTTATCCAAACATATGCATTAATAAAACTAAACAGATGCCCTAACCAAACCAAGCAGATGCCTTAAATTAACTAAGCATCAAACCAAGCATATGCCTTAAATTAACTAACAGATGCCTTAAATTAAATAGCATATGTCTTAGATTACTAATACGTCTTAAAATTATCAGACACGTGCCTTAAATCACATGCATATTCCATAAATACAATGCGTTCTGCTGCTGCTGTTGAATCATATATATAACTACCTTCTTATCACCACTTGTATTTCTTATAACAAATACAATAACAAATGAGACGGTTGACTTACTTTCTTATTAATATCATTCATATATTACCAATATCTAGTACAATCATCATCCAACCTATCATTCATTACCGATACCCTAACTGACTCCACCTATGCCCTAACTATGGCAAACATATGTCATTGCAATAATAAAACATATGTTGTAAAATTCCAAACACACGCCCTACTATATCATTAATCAAACAGATGCCCTAACTTCTATCAAACATATGCCATTATACAGCTCAAATAGATGCCTAACTATATACGTTAATCTTTTTCCCCCTTTAATCCTACATTATTATGCATACATTTAAAAAATAATGCGATAACAACTTTTATTATTCCCTTTTTATTAATAAACTATTAAAATAATAATACACCAATTTACCTCGTCCGTCCTTTTTTTGAAATGCTTGATCGCTTCCATCTTGTTAGTTCCTTCAACATCTCCAAATACACCGTCTTCAAGATCAACTTTTGGTGTATACACGTGACGTAGTATGTCATACTGATCTTTTGCTGAAACATGATTATTGAATTTTATATGAATGTAAATGAAATATCACACCATACAATAAATGATTGTCATAAATATTTACCTGGTGAATTCTTCATTTCTCTGATTCTCCTTTTGGTAAGTCTATGTTTTTCGACATATCGATAAGCTTCTTTAACGCGCATCCTTCCAAATCCCCCCATACGTAGTTCTTCCTTTTCTCTAAGTTTCAACTTCATAGTATCCCATGACTTCATCAATGGGGTTTGGTCTTCAACAACTACTTGTTCAGATATTGTTGCATGGACGTACAGAAGCTGCATAAACATCAAAATTAATTATTATTTTAATCAATACGCATTAATATGTTAAACTTTGATATATAAACCATAAATAAATAAATAAAAGGAAAATAATAACAATTTTAATTTTTTGAATTATATACTTACCACCATGAGTACTAGTGGTCCTCCAAATCCTTGAGATTCTTTGTATTCTCTTCTTGTTTTCTTCATGGTTCCCAATAGATAGGTACACCAGTCCATGTTTTGTATGTCTTCTTCTTTATCTATGCACTCTAAAAATCGTTGGTTCACCGTTCCCAATTTTGGACAATCCCCGATTATTGAAAAAAACATTACCAGAAAGTTCATTTTGAATTCTCGCCCCAACTGATGATCAAACAAGAGTCTTTCTACCACGCATTTTATCGTGAACCTGGCATCTGTGTATGTGTTGTACGTTTGTCTCCATTCTACAATATGCGGGAATTCGGTTGTTGCTGCTGGCACCTCAGTAACAGCTATTGACCCCATTGGAATCCCAATCATATCTTGTATCATCTTTGGGGTAATCAGTATCCCTGTACCGTCGTTCATCCTGATTACACACTTGTCCGGATCAAAGTTTTCAACTACCCAACACCCTAGTTTTGTTGGCGTTGTTTCTATTTGAAAGTTTCCGTTTAGAAAGGATTCAAACCCCATTTCGGTTACAAGTTGTTGTTGTAAATGAGTAAGCCCGGTCAGAATTTTGACTATATCTCTTGGTGACGATCTTGCTTTGATTGTTCGTATAATAGTCTTCGTCTCTTGGTTTTCAACATATTCAATCACCTTCAACCTTTTTTTAGCCTTTGTTGTTTTCTTTCCTCCAACTTTTTGTATTTTTCGTTTTTTTTCCGCCATTTTATTTTTTCCCTTCTGGTTTGTCTTCGATTTAATGTTCCCAACTTCATTGTTTTCAGCTTCATTTTCATTGTCATCTGCTTCAGTAGTAGCTGCAACAAAATTTTAAAATTAATTTCAAATTTTTAAACAAACAGATGAATTTATAACAAATTAACATATGAATTAAAGTTGTCAAACAGATGCATTGAATTTATCAAACAGATGCCTTAAAAATGTTAAACAGATGCCTTAAAAATATCAAACAGACGCCTTAAAAAATATCAAACAGATGCCTTACATATTACCATAAATGAATTAAACAAAACAACCATATTCATCAATCTGAACAACAAATCATGTTTCTACACTTTAAAGAGTTCGGCGTGTTATCTATCATACAATTAAATCCCAACATACTTGTACCAATTAATGTAAACGAAAACATAACATATACATTCAGATTCATTTTGTAAACGAAAACATAACATAAACAACGATAAATAGTCAGGTCACTTACATTTTTCTTTCTCGAGTTCTTGTGCTTCAAATTCATTATCTTCATCGTCTGGTTCGGCTGCTTATATATTTGTACATGCATTAAGTTAACAAAATCATAAGTTTTAAAACACATTTTTACAAATCGATGTATAAAAAAAATACATTAAACACCGAGGTCTCGTTCCTCATTACAATAAACGAGTCTTCCCCGTTTAGGGAATCAGAAGGCTCCCACTAGTTTTCGAGCTTGGTACCTAGTGGGCCACATACATCAAATAATTTGATTGCGCGAGCCTTAAGACCGGGTTATAGCTCTTGCATACGCAACAGGCGCGCACACACACACACAGAACGCCAAGATATTATAATCTTAATCATTTTAAAATACACACGAACAATACGGATGCCTAAAATTAATCAAACATGTGTATTAAGGCATTTCAAAATGTGTATATAAACACATAAAACAAATAGATGCACTAAATCATTTCAAACAGATGCCAATAAATCAATCAAATAGATGTCCCAAATAATTTAAAACAGATGCCCTACAATTTGCCATACAAACACCTAAAACTGATCTAAATAAATGCCGTAAATCATTTCAAACATATGCCCTACAATTTGCCATACATACGCCTATACTTAACTAAATATATGTCGTACATCATTTCAAACAGATACCCTGCATATACCCTGAATCATTTCAAACACATCAAACACAATATAAGCATAACATTTAACATGAACACTTGATATACATACGCTTGAATTTAACTAATTAGAATATGTATATCATTTCAAACAGAAAGCCTACATATACCCTAAATCGTTTGAAAGGCATAAAACGCAAATTTAACAAAACATTGTAACATAAACACTTGCCATACATACGCCTTAAATTAACTAAACAAATTACTTAACTCATTTCAAACAAATGCCTAAATAACATGTTTATGATGCCATAACATTTACAACCTTTTAGCAACACAATCATTTCAATTAGATACCCTGCATATACCCTAAATCATTTCAAACACATCAAACACAAATTTAGCATAACATTTTAACGTAAACACTTGACATACATACACTTAAGCTTAACTAAATAGATGATGTAGATCATTTCAAACAGATGTCTTTAAATTAACAAATAGATGCCTTTATATTAACAAACATATGCCCTTTAAACTATCAAACATATTATTTCAATTTCGCATATATCCTTTGAACTATAAAAAAAACAGATGCCTTGATATATTTTTCACAAATATGCCTTAAGACCGGAGAAGAACTGGTGCATATATAACAGGCGTACAAACATACACACACAACCACATTTTCTCAATTGAATCGCTATGCGTTTGACATAGCATATACTTGAACGCCAAATACGACCACCAATATATTATAATCATAAACATTTAAAGATACACATATGCCTTTAAATTAACAAACAGGTGCCTTTAATTTAAAAAATATATGCCTTTAACTTAACAAACAGATTCCTTTAAATTAACAAACAAATGCCTTTAAATTAACACACATATGCCTTCTAAATTATCAACCATATTATTTTTTAATTTCACACAAATCCTTTTAACTATAAAAGCAGATACCTTAATGTATTTCACACATATGCCTTAATATACACACAACTGAATCAAAACAGATGCCCTCATAGTTGACCTAAATCGTTTCAAACAGACGCCCTATAACTTGCCATACATACGATTAATTTTAACTAAATATATGCCCTATATGAACAATCGCCGTACTGACGCCTTAAATTAACCAAACAGATGCCCCAATTAATTTCAAACATATGCTTATAAACACATAAAACACAAATTTATCAAAACATTTTATCATAAACACTTGTCATACATACTCCTTAAATTAGCTAAACAAATTCCCTAACATTATGATGCCCTAAATTTTACATCTAAATCACCGTTTTCTGATTCCCTAACATTTACAATGTTTTAGCATCACATTTAAAAAAAACATATATTAATTCAAAAATAACATAAAACATAAAACAAAAAATCAATAATATCAACAATTATATAACTTACCGTTTTCTAAATCTTCGGGTTCCATTTCACGCCTCTTTGACCCAATTGTTCGTAGACAAATCCGTGTAGCTGAAAATGAAAAATCATTAGTTATGTCATTTCTAAATCAATTAAACAAACGATTAATGAGAAAAATTCAGGGCCACTTTCGGTTTGAAAAACTTTTTCTTCCTCGCCATATTTGATACAAAATTATAGGGTTTAAATTAATGAATTGTGTCGTTTTGATCGGGTTTGTGTTTTGTGTTTTGATCGGGTTGTTGTGTTTAGATCTGATCGGAGTTTTGTGTGTGTATTATATCTTGTGATCGGATTTTGTGTGTGTGTATATATCTGGTTTTGGTAAATGAATCGTATGAAAAATTAAGTTTGGCAATTATGATCCCTCTATTTTGATATGTTTGCAAAAGCTACCTTGTAGTATGATCTTTCTAGTTTTCTGACAAATTAAATATATTTCTCTAGAATCCAACCTTATATTAAAATATATATATTAAAATAGAATATATATATATAAAGCGTATATATATATGATACGGTAGATAAATATATCACGTATATATATATACTAGCGATATATATATATAACGTATAACTATATACGTATTATCTATAATAAGTATATAAATATATATACGTATATATATATAAACGAATATATATAAATATACTTAGATATATATATATTATAGTATACGTATAATATATAATATTATATACGTAATATCTATATAATATCACTTATATATATATATAACGAATATACTATATATATATACGTATAAATATATATTTATATATAACGTATAAAATATATATATTAACGGAAATATCTATATATAATTAACGTATCTATATATACGTATCTATATATATAATAATATAAATATCAATATATATAAAATATTATACATAACGTATAAAGATATAATAAATACGTATCTATATATACTATACAATATTAATACTAACATATACGTATATATATTAAATTATAACGTAAAATATACACTATATACGATATATAGTAACGTATATAGTAAATAGATACATATAACGTATATATATATATACGTATATATATCTAATAGAATACGTATATATATATATGTATATATATATACGTATATACATATACGTATCATATATATATACGTATTTATATATATATTACAAAGTATATATATAATAAGTATATAATATAATATATAAATATAAATATAAGTAATAAAAATATGTAATATAGAATACACCTCATTATAACGTAAAGCTACGATAAACATACGAATACATACGTATATTACACCTATATATATATATATATAAATATATATATATAAATATATATATATATATATAATATATATATATATATATATATATTAGTAAGGGTTAACGAGAACATATCATACATGAGTCAAAAGTCTAAGTCCCAAGGTTGCTAGTTACCGAACAAACCACAAACGCAAAAATGATTATAGTTACAAACTTTATTCTTCTTTCACATATCGATCACCACATATATATCACGTCTTAGCACATTGACTATACGATATCTCAATACTTCATCTTTCTTCATCTTCATAATACTATAGCACATTGGCTATTGTCATCATTTTTTTTTGATGACTTATTCATTTTTTTCAACCTCTTTGTTTCATTTTTTTTTACATCACATCTCCCTCGCACTTCGCATATACATACACCACACAAAAACAAAATACGAAAGACGTCTCCTTTAACTTTGTCGGAATGACACACGCAAATGGCAAAGTGTGGCTAACTAATAATCATAAAAAACAATCCATCATACCAAGCAACTAGCAACCCAACATTTAGACTTTGACAAAGGGTTAGGATAAGGTTTAAAGTTGAATATTTTTTGTAGATGTAACAAAAAGAAGAGATTGGCTCAAAGGGTGAACTAATGAGTGCTAACAAAAGGGTTAATATGGGTGGTTAGCTAATCAATGTAACTAGCTAAAAATAAAGATGTAAACGGAAAAGGCTATTTGGGTTAAATCCTAAGGTTGCCTTTTTGTCACACGAATACACTTATATCACACGAATGTGATCTCACTGCGGTCTGGTAATGATTTACAAGCGCAAGTTCTAGAATAAATACAATCACTGGCACACTCATAGAAAAAATTCAAGCATAAAAGATGTATGTTATACGAAATAGGCTCAAATCCTCACAATTTAGTGGAAAGGGCTATAATATGTGCTAGCAAATGTCATCGATCCTTGAATGGATTGCAATATTATCGGGACACATCTCAAAATTTTCAAAATTACAGTAATTTCACCAATGGATTAATCTAGTTATTCTAATATATGATTAAAGAAAATATTTAAAAACAGATTTAAAGAAAATAAATGATAAAAAATAGTAAACAATATTGGAGAAATGTGAAAAAATACAGAAAAGTGGATTAAGGTGTACTGGTTATATGAAAAATAAGAGCTAGAAGATTGTGCTTATAAATAAGCCGTAATAAGCTGAAAACAGCTTATGGGCTTAATGGGCTAAAATGCCCTTAAAGAATTAATTGTGCAACTCACTACCGGATGAGCTATTGTAGCATACCGGTAGTGAGTGTGTTATAAAATGTTGGTTGATGGGGTTGAGGTCCCAAGTTCGAGTCTTGCTCACTTGGGGCCTCCCCTAATCCCAACATTTTTGTTTCTCATTTTTTTTACAACTTTTTAAATAATCTGAAAATAAGCAACTTTAAAAAAAACAAAAATTTTATAACTAATCAAATAAGCACGAAATAAGCTAAATAAGATGACAGAAAAGCTTTTTACACTAAGAACCTAAATTAAGCTAACTGTTGGGCTTTTTTATAACACATAAGCTAAGAAGTCAACATAATAAGCTAAAACAAATAGACTACTTTACTTAATAAGCAAAAAGGAACAAAAACAATCTAAGAAAATAAGCTAAATTAAGCTAAACAGGCAGAAATACTTAAAGGCTTTTTATACTAGAAAATCTTAAGGTAAAGATGCAATTAGGCTCAAAAAGCTAGAATAAGCTAGGGGAAAAGCTGAATAAGTTAGGGGGTATAAACTACATCTAATAAGCAAACACTATCAAAAATAAGCTTAAAGGAAGCAACTAAAAGGATGGCAGATTCTACTTCTTAACCTAAGGCACTAAAAGGCCAAACTAATAAGCTACTAAAAGGGCAACATAAGCTAATGGCAAAACAAATAAAGCAAAAACAAATGATGCTCTAAACCTAATAAGCAGAAGCTAAAAAAATAAGCCAAGGGAAACAAGTAAATAAGCCAGAAAAATCTAATAAGCTATAAGGCACAAAGTTGGCAGACCAAAATGCATTGGGGCTCTCTTTTTGGCTTAAAAATAAGCTGTTAGAGAGAGTCTCAAATGCTGGGCTTATACTGGCTCAAAGAACAGCTTAATGGTTATAAAAAAGCAAATAAAACAAAATTTGAACAACAAACAAGCAGTTAAAAAGGGTTGTGAAATAAGCTGTTTGCACCAGGGTATGCTTTTTGGTTTTCTAAGGAAAACAAAGGGGCTTTGGCAGACCCAAAAATAAGCTATGGGGTATTCAAAATAAGCACTAACAGCTAATCTCCTATGTCTAATAAGCAAATGCAAACAGATACAAGCAATGAAAAAACAAACAGATAAGCAAGGAATGCAAATAAGCTCAAATGGCTAACTGCCAAAACTAACAGCCTAAGGGACAGAGTTTGGGCTTAATTTTAAGCTAGAAAAGAGGCTTTAAAACACAGACTAAGCATAGACACATAAAATATGGACCACAATGAGCTTATAGGACAGAAAATCAAAAATCAAAACTAATAAGACCTCATCTAATTCAACTGCTGAATGTTAACCCTTTTTTGGACTTTGGAAAGACAACCTAGCAACTATGATAGTTTTAATCTTGAAAAAAAAATGGCAAAAACACACTTAGGCTTAACCTATACTACTGCATCATAGATTAAAAACAGACATGAAAACTACAAAAACAAACATTAAATCAAGTCTAATCTAATAAGCAACAGAGAACTCATTAAGCATATACAGATTTTAGACAACTTTTAGAGAGGACCTAAAACTTATATTTAAACTTAAATAGTTGTAAAAACTGACTTAAAATAGCTAGAAATAGAGATTTGAAATTGGCTTAAGGACCCAAATGGTTTTACAACCTATTTTGACCCGTTTTGACAGTTGACCCAAACACCCCTTTAAGTATATAAAATGATTTTTAAACCATTATAAAGCTGTTTTAAAAGAAGATTAGTTAAAACCAGGTTATGATTAGGTAAAACTAGCATAAATAAGCAAGATGCAATACTGGATAAGCACTAAGAATTGAGCAATCACAACTTAGCAGTTTTTAAAGCATAAAATTCAAAATTTTCATAAAACTTAAATTTCATTAAAAAGACAAGTTTAAAATTAAAATGACAGAATTAAAATAAAGCATTAAGCTAGAAAAAACATTAAAACTAATCTATAACTAATCCTACATCCTACATACATTTTTTTTTCTCTGTCTTCTTTCTTTTATAAGCTGCCATTTTATGTTTGTTGTGTTTTCTTGCTGAGGAGAGTCAAAAGCTTTAATCCCATCCATCAATTAGCCTTGGAGCCTAAGTCCAATGATCTCAACCCTTGCTTGAATTCGGCCAATAGGATGGTTAGGGATTGCCATAGTGTCTTTGTGGTTTTGTGAGGTGGAGTAAGGGTTTTTGGAGTGGGGTAAGGATTTTGGAGGTATGTGCAGGGTATGAACAGTGCACGTGGGTCGTGAAAGGGATGTACCGGGTTTGGGCTTTGAATTTGGCGGGAAAGAGTGTTATAAGGGGCAAGTTATGGGTGTTGGCAAAAGAAGCCCTCCAAGGTGTATGTGTTCTTTGCAAATTCAGTCCTTGTGGTATGTAAAGTTTGAGGGACTTGGCAATAGGTCCCTGTAGTTTTGTGAGTGTTGCACCGTTAGTCCTTTTGGACTAACAGCGTTAGTCTATTAGGGATTAACGGTGTAAGGATATATGGGGTTTAGGGTTAACAATGTTAAAGGGGTATTGGGCCATGATGTTGGGCCAGGTGTTTTAGAAAAAGGGTTTCAGGCTTATATAAAAAGGGTTTGTATAAGTGGGTTGATCCGGGCCCACTAGGTGGGTACGGGTGGGCCCACTTTTGACAATTAGGTTTTCGGGTTCGGTTTTCGATGCCTTTTCCAACGCCATATCCCGGGGTTGACTTTGACTTCGTCTTGACTTCATTAAATGCACAAACGTTGTCGAGTCGATCCAGAAATGTCTGTTTTTGCTCCGTTTTTTATCCTTTTGCACCTTTGGCCTCGGTTTTTCGCTCTCTTTTCAAATCCGTGCTTGGTTTTGTCCGGTTTGGCTTCATTTTTCGTCCTTTAGTGAATATCCGGTACCTGCACAGTACAAACACAAAAACAAGCATATTTATGGCATTCTATGTGCGTTTTTGGTCATTTAGGGTCGTTTTATTAGGTAAAAGGTATGTGTAATTACACACATACCAACTGACAAAACCTCGATGTGTACCATACTTTCACCAGAAGGTATCTCTACGAAAGGATCTAAACTAAGAATCGCAAAAACCTAAAGCAACTTTATTTATTTAACAATTATATAACGGTGAAACAAGCTAATGGAAGAAAAAGCCACAATTAACACTCATATAGCCTTAGAAGAAAACCCATATCTATTCCTATGTTTAGCATCAAAACTTATACTCTACTCTATCATCTCTTGTTCTTCACAATTTAAAATTTCTAAGAAAGAAACTCGTGAATACTTAGCCTAATGAATTAAGATCGGCACTTTAACAAGTCACATAGACTGGCAACAATCTCAACTCTAATAAATCGAACTTCGCATATTTAAAATCAATTATGGGAACTTGCAAAGTCTTGACTTTTTAAAGCTAGACTTGCGTTTTATATATGCTCTTGTATAAAAATTTAGCAAAAACAATTATTAATGTAAGGAGAAAACTAAGTAATAAAACCGAGGTCGGGGTCAAAATTTAACTTCTCGTTCTCTTCACACAACGGAAAGCCTACATTCTGTCAAAACACCTTATAATTTTTTATTCAACTAACTATTTATATTTTTCATTATTTTTCTACTTAAATTTTTTTTAGATATGAACAATAAACTAGATATTAAGACTTAAAAATTTAAAATTTTGGCCAAAACGGGGTTGCGAGGGACACAGCAAGGCACATGTAAGATCACATTTCGATAGAAATCCCCCCCACACTTAGAATCGAACATTGGCCTCAATGTTCAAAAATGTCGGGTTTTACCCCCACACTTAGGAATGAAAAAGGCAAATGCAAAAAATTCCAAGTGTGAAAGGGGAAACACAATAATATACATGATCAGGATTAAGGATTCCATAATAAGTAAAAGATCGAAGACCGGATGATTGGAGGATTGAAAACAAGCACGGGTCTTCATGATCTTAAGGAATCCTGCAAAAACAATACCACATACCATAGAAAGAAGCACGCCCCCACACTTGGGCTATAAAATATCACACTCACTTATTAATCAAGAAAATAGAAAGAAGAAAAGATACCGGTTGCCTCCAGAGAAGCGCTTGTTTTTGTACGAGTCTCTAGCTTGACTCTCCCCGAATTCCTTTGTTCTTGGGGCAGAAACAAAAGAATAGAAAAATCACCATCGGATTTTCATATGCCACCAGCTTAAGAGAAGAAAAATGAAAAGCGGAAATGCCGGGGTCAAAAATAGTATCCTCACTCCCGGAGGAGAGAAGAAAAGAAGAATCCACCGAATAAGTGAGACAAGGAAGAAATATTCGGATAACAAATGTGATGGGAAGATAATGGCGATCCTCAAAGGTTAACTTCACTAATGTCAGAGAAAAACTTTTCTCATGAATCCCGGGGTCGAAAACTTTATCCTCGGTAATCAAATCATCAATTAGAGCATCGTAGAAAATCTTCTTCCAGTCATTTTATTTTGATTCCAGATCAAATAAATCATCATTCTCTTCGAAAGGTGGTTCATCGGTAAACCCCTCGAGAATGGAAACAATGCTTATAGACGGATCATGGTGAAGTAGAAGCTCAACGTCGTCTCTAGGAGTGAAAAACTCATCCTCATTAGAATCAGAAAGAGGTGTGACTAGGAAAGTCGACTCACCAAGGTTGGAATCATAAGAATCCTTGCACTCAATGTCCTCTAACACCTCATCAAAAAGAGGATTTACGTCACTAGAGATATATTCGTCTTCAAATTCAAAAAGAGAGTTCGAGTAAATTTTAACATCTTCCGGAACTTCCTCATCGGATAGTGACTCGTCATCACTAGAGGTAAAATCATTTGAATCAAAAAGAGGGTTAGAGAAAGTCACGGATTTTTCCTCAAAAATGGGAGAGAAATCATCACTCGAAGGTAAAATGCTCTCACTATCACTACCGGATGTATCCTCAGACTCTCTACGGGTATTGGAATAAGATCTTCTCAACATGGACTTTATGAATACGTACCGATTCCTATTTTCAGGAAATAGTGGCTACGAGTTCCTTCATTCCCTATGAGAGAGTCCTTCGGGCCTCCAGAATAAAGACATGGGTTCGAGAGCAATAACATAGAAATTTGAGGCCATATCTTTGAAAGGAATAGGAATACTCCTCGTCATCATCGTCACATCGCAAGTAAAATTGAAAATGACTCGAAGGTCTCAGGCGTATGAGTACAAATATTATGCCGCCTGCTTTTTGTAGAAATTACCATTTCACAAATGTGCCGCACATGTTGAAAATTTATTCTAAGACTCCTCTAGTTTTAATCCCATCCTCGTTCACAATCACTTATCCTTATGCTGATTAAGATCTTCTCGATGAATGATGGAATATTGCGGGGTTGGTCAAACCGAAATAGTAAGAATTATGTTCAAAATGTGGTTTTGATTCATCGTTGACATTGAAAACTTTCATAGACCCCCAAATTTTCACAACACAAACAAAGATAATTGTTGAGAAAACGCGTGATTTTTTTGTGGAAAATAATAACACTAAAATTCTGATTATGCACGGCTTCCTGCACATAATGACATTCGTGGTAACCGGGGCGGACCAATCAAAACAAGATGGAGAAATGCGTTCCCAACATAACTACACGAGTATGTCTCTTACTGTGGTGCTTGTGGAGTGTTTGGTTAAAGAATTCGGTGTTTCATTATAAGAATAAGGATCTGGGTTATAGACAAACTCATTTCCGGATCCTACACTGCTACAGCTCGGACAGTTTCCACCATTAAACGGACCTCCACAACACAAGCATCCAAAATGGTTATACGAAGACATGTCGAAGAATTAAACGGATAAGAGGATAAATAAGATAAGAATGAAATGAAGTAAGAGGATAAAGAAGAATATTTTTTGAAAATTTTTATAAAGATAATAAAAATAATAAAAATAAAAAATTTGGTATAAAAATAAAAAGAAAAATATTTTTGGATTTTTATATTTTTTATAAGAACGAAAATAACATTCCGAAGAAGGATCCTTCCAAGACTTCGAAACACAAACAATCCCTTAAAAATCGCTACAAAACCTCTCCCCGGCGTGATGTGGCATCGCGCCATTTTGATATTATCGTTTTTCAAACGCATTATCAATATAAGACCCCTCAAATATATAATATATATATTTATAGAAATACATATACGTATACGCAAGCAAAGTATCATACAAATTATTCTTAGGAAAGAATAATAAGTAATCAACACGGGTATCGTTTTCCTCGGCGAGAGGTGAATGGAAATCTACGTTCAAGTTGTAAATCGAGCTTGATTGTCATTCAAGTTTTTGGTTTTGGTTTTAAACTATTTTTATGCTAAAAATTAAACTAATATTAATTCTAAGATTTAAAACTACAAGATTATACTAAAATTGATCTAAAAGATATAAATGACAAATATGCTTGCTAAGTGACGTGAAAAGTTCCTTAACTATGAATTTAGGTTTATTTACGAATTATAATCCTTAGAAAATATAATTTTCTCACAACGTTGGTTTATTTTGAAAATGATCTCTTAAAAAGAAAATAATTACTAGATGTGTAATTTGATTATTCTTTGGATTTTGCCCTTAAAATAATCAACTTACAAATCTAAATAATCCGACAAATTATTAATCTCTAAACCCTTTATAAATCCACACTTAATTCTCAATTCACAAATATCACTTAACAAGCACTAATAAAACTAATTGCTACTCATAATGATAAAATAAGCAAAGCAAAACATTTTTAATCTAAGCTACACTATTTAATTGAAAAAGGATATAAAATTGAACCGAATTGAAGAGCCGCAAATAAACGAAAACCACCCGATTTAATAAGCTAAAGAAAATAGTCAAATTCTATCTAGCTTATTAAACCCTTAAGCTCCGCACCTCATGAGTTGACCGGAACCATTAAGATACCAAACATAAAACCAAACTGTTAATAGAAAACAGTTTCTATCACAAAAATCATTTCATATGCAAACTAACTCTACTGTTATAGTAATAACCTACGGCCCAAATGAGTTCTACAAGAATATTAAGGCCCAAATGATAATTCTTTTCAAACAAATCCCATACGCAAAATCATAAAACCAAACAATAAGCAACTAGTTTTAAAATAAGCTAAAGCAATTAAGCCAACACAAAAATAAGCTAAAGAGATATCTACCAACGATAAGCAAAAACAGAAAGCAGTAAAAATAAGTTGAACCAAAACAGAAAAAAAATAAGCACTCGAAGTTCTAAATGAGACAAATACCGAATAAGCACTAGAAATTCCAAACGATAAATAATAAGCATTTAGACCAAACAATAAGTTGAACTAAGCATTAACAATAAGCAGTCATTAAGCTAAAAAAAACTCTAATCCATAGATCGCAAACTTAATAAGCAAATAAGCTAAACCGAATATCTTGCAAACTATTTAAGTTAAAAGAGAATCTGAGATAAGCTAATGGAAAGCTTATTCAGATCTGAAATAAGCTCAGCGAATAGAAGTAGTTCGAACTAGAAATAAGCACTTGTAGCAACAAAAAAAATAAAATAAAAATAAAAATGAATAAGCTCTTTTAACATAAACCAAAAACTTCATTAAACCAAACCAAATCTTGTTACAAAAACTGAAATAAGCTGTAAAACAGCAGTTTACATTAAGCTATGAAAGACAAATAAGCTGAAAACTAACTAAAAAACTAATGAGGGGGCAAGATGCTATTTATAGCCACAAGAGGGGAGAAAATGAAATTTCTGCTCCATCATTCCTATCATAATTCATCCAATCATCGGTCTTTAATTGCATTCCCTCGGATCACAAATTGTGTATAGTTGGATCCACCGTTCAATGAGTGACATGTGGACTCTCATATTGCGTACCTTGTACGCATTTAATTCCCATCATGGATCATTTCTATGCAATGCCTTCTTTTACAACTGATTTGAATTGAAATTAAAATACTATGCCCACCCACGTGGATGATTTTCATTTGTCCATTCATTTTATAGTGCTCAGGCACGTGTGGCTTGTAGAATTAATTTGTAAGCACATGATATGACATCATGCCTGCATCACTCCATATTTATAATAGATAACTTATTTTAGGCTTATGCAATAATGGGCTGGCCCGGCCCATAAAATGGGTTACGGGCTGGCCCAATAAGATCTGAGGGCACCGTTGGACACGTTTTCTCGTGCTCTTTCTACTGGTATGCTCAGGAACTTTTCACGACTTCATCTTGGCTTCGAGTAATAATTAAACTTGACCAAATTAAACCCGATAATTCCCGTTTTTGCACCTTTTTCAATCATTTTTACCTGCAAGACATAAAAATACCAAACAAACATATTTGCAATATAATAAAGCATATTTTAGCATCTTTAGTCCGTTTTATAGTGTTTTACGAGGTACAAAAAACGTGTGTTTTAGCAATATCAACAATTCCCTAAATATGCTGCTTGTAACATGCTTTCCAGATTTCTGTCCCACTGCTTTCGCTTTACTATTTTATTTGAATGCATGCTGAATTAACTTTTTATTTTGACTCTTAATCACACTGACTCGCAATACTAAAACCACTAAACAACATCGCCATGCTTACAATGAAGCAACCTTTGGTCCCTCTTTTGGACTGCATCTGTCTTAATTCCATCCTCCTGCAGTCGATATTGGTCGTGTTAAATTAACGTGTGTCATCAGCAACGGGAGAGCTTCTGTTCTCAGCACATTACCCATAGGTGTTTGGAGTAGATGTTTTTTTTCCAAAACTGTATTTAGACTTCGATTCAGTGAAATTTAGCAACAACTGAGATATGTAGCCAATTGATCTTTTCCGGTAAGGATCCCTCAGTGAATTGCGAAATCTGAATTGAGAAGCATTTGGAAATTATGTATTTAGCAAAATACTTTTTTGTCATTTGATTGTCATAATCCCAAGTGAATTGCGAATCGATGAACATTTGAAATTGTATGTTGATCACCCAAAAGGCAGCCATGGATCTATCTTCTTGAAATTCTTCTTTGTCAAGTTGCTTTTCTAGTTGATCCAAGTTTAGTAATATTGTGCTTGTGAAAGTCTGAACATCTTGATCAAAGAGTGACGCAAATGCCTGTTCGTATCCACCCTCGGATCCAGGTCTTTTTAAGTCGTTGATTGAAAGAACCTTGAGATGTGAATGAAGTAGTTGAAAAGATTTCATGCAACTTTCCTTTGATTTGTGTTGCATTTGTTGCAACTGATGCAACTCTCTCTCTTGTGAATTAGAATTCAAAGATTCTATTGAAATTCAATGTGTGAAATAAAATTAAAGATTTTAAGTAGATTAAGTGATGTGTTGTGGTTTTGATGTCATTGAAATCGTTATTGACGTTAAATTACTTAAGATTAATTAACGATTGTAAAAAAAAATGAGGACTAACGGTGAAATGAGTAAAAATAAAGGTTTACTGAAATAAAATTTTGAAAATTAAAAAGGCTAAAAGTAAAAAATTAAAAAAATGAAAGAAAATTAAAATTAAAAGTTTTAAAACTAAAGGTGTAATATGGAAAAATTTAGAAAACGAAAGGTTAAAAGTGAAAGAGATTAAAAACTAAGGGCTAATAGTAAACTATTAATTATCTAAGGGGTAAAGTTAAAACTATTGAAAACAAAAAGGTTGTAAGTGAAAAAAATAAAAAATTTAAACAATATTAAAAAAATAAAACATGCACGTTATGTATCTACTACTTCATCTTCTTCGTTGAGTTTTTTTTATATAAAAGTGAATGTGTGTTTTAATCTTCTCGCGGAGTGTAGTCTTAATTATCGATCAAAACGAAACACACTACGATGATCTACGAAGGATCGCGATCGTAATGGTATAAGTTAGAATTCCCGCGAACAACCGAAAGTCGAAACCGAAAAATCCAAAACACGACGAAACAACGTCGTTCAATAATGAAGCAAACCGCTATCACTTTAGTGTCAAACCGCTGCCAGTACAATTGACAAACCACTACTGAATTATACCAAACCGCCACCAAGATAGATTCAAACCGCCACCAAGAATACAAAGGGACAGAGTTTTGTTTAGGATAGGCCAAGATAGATTCAAATCGCTACACCTATTTGACAAACCTCTATGGCTAAACGAAACCGCTGTGTATTTTGGGACCACTTGACAAACCGATGTCATACTAGGTTTTGTCTTGTTGCCAAACAAACAAAAGATGTCATTACCTTTGTGTCCTTGTCTTGTTCAAGCCGAGGACCACAAGAATAAGCCAACTAAAAGCTTGAATAAGCACTACTTTAAGCTACTTTTTAGAAACAAATAAGCCACGAAAGAAATAAAACAATAAGCTACGAAAAAGCTTTTGAAAAGCTCTTTTTCCCGCATATAAGCCACGCAAAGTAAGCCGAATAAGAATAAGCTAAATAGTAAAAACCAAAGAGACTTTTTCGTGTCTAATAAGCTTATAATAAGCTTTAATAAGCTGTTAAAGAACTGAAAGGCCACGAACGAGAAACTTGCAATAAGAAGGAAAGTATTGCGTTAAACAGATGTAAATGTAAAAATATTTGTCAACAACTATTGAATTTCAACAAATATTACATGCATACTACAAATTTAAACACAAACAGTAGCCTAGTAAGGTGTTAACGAACTAGAAATAGACGAAAGTAAGCCCAATAGAAACGTTATCAGATGGCTAAAAATCAATACTTGTTATGTTTGTAACATTTGTAAATCGCAATTTGGATCTTTTAAGAACACGAAATAAACCAAAAGAAAATAAATATATTGATTTTAGACTAAAAATAAGCTTCAACATAAGCTAAAAAGAAAACCACAAATAAGTACTAAGCCCACCCCCTGGCTCTTGATACCAATTGTAGGTTCCTATATTTTCACACAACATGAACTAGAGAGAGAAAGCTAGAGAGAGAGAGATGGAAGGGAGAAACATATGAAAAACACACTATTTTGTGTGTGTAAAAATAATTCAACCAACACCCTCTTCATGTGTGGATAGGGTTTATATAGTTACAAGGGTGCGGGCTAACCGGGCTTTCCTTAGGCTTTCTATAAGCCTGCCCGGTTAGCTTCCTAACTATTACATAAAATTATCTAACTATTACAAAGGCTCGTGAGATCGATAATGATCGTCACTTCACTAAAAACTGAATTCCTAACAAATACTCAGCTAATGGTTGCCACTGCACCCAGTACTTTGGGCTCTCCTCAGTCATACATCTCAAGTATCCTTCCAAACACTTGTTAACTACTTTAGTCTGACCATCAGTTTATGGGTGATAGGTAGTTGAAAACTTCAGTCCCACTTTGAGCATCTTAAACAAAGATTGCCAAAATAAACTCATAAAGATTTTATCTTTGTCACTCATATTAGTCTTGGACAACCCATAAAGTTTGTAAATGTTATCTAAGAATAGTTGAGCCATGGCCTTAGCTGTATAGGGGTGAGTGACTGCAATAAAATGTGCTTATTTACATAGCCTATCTACAACCACCAAATCAGTGCTTTTTCCTTGAGACATAGGTAATGAATCCACAAAGTCCATTGAAATATCCTGCCAAATTTGAAGGAATTGGTAGTGGTTGTAGGAGTCCACGATAAGCAGAGAGATCAGACTTATTTCCTTGGCAAACATCACAAGTTTTGACCACCTCTTTCACCATCTTCCTCATACCCTTCCAATAGAAAAAGAACTAAGCCTTTTGTAATTAGCTTGTACTCCACTATGACCTCCCACGACCTCCCACAACTGAAGTATGAAAATGTGAGACCTTTCTTTTCCTTAATTGCTCATCAGGTCCAACTACCCATTTGCCTTTTCTGTTTAATTGATCACCCTGCCAGGTATACTTTGTAGTTACTAAAGAACCATCCTGCAAACTCTTGATGATGCCACTGAGCACAGGATCAGTTGTCCACATAGTAGTGATAGCATTCATGAACTCATTAGAAGGTAATGCAGTGAGGATGCTGAGGAGTTTACCTTGTCTTTGGATTCTTGATAAAGCATCAGCTAAAATGTTCTCCTTTCATTGCTTATACTCAATTTCATAATCAAAACCCAACAATTTTGGTAACCATTTGGACTAAAAATGAGTGGTGATTCTTTGATCCAAAACATACTTAAGTCTGAAGTGATCAGTCCTAATTTTTAAATGTCTGTCAAGAAGATATCCCCTCTATTTTTGTAAGGCCACCATCACTGCTAGTAACTCCTTCTCATATGCAGACAGGGATTGTACCTAAAAGCCAAAGTTTTGCTGAGGAAAGCTATAGCATGACCCTTTTGTTGCAAAACTGCACCAATTCCAAACCCTGATGCATCTGTTTCAATGATAAATTCCTCTTGAAAGTTGGGTAAAGCTAAGACTAGGGCTTGACTCATAGCTTGTTGCAAGTTTTCAAAGGCTACCTGAGCTTCATTGTTCCATGAAAAAGCATTCTTTTTAAGCAATACTGTTAATGGTTGACTAATACAAGCATAATCTTTTATAAACCTTCTATAATAGCCTATCAGACCCAAAAATCCTCTTAATTGCTTGATGTTACTTGGAATAGGCCAGGACTTCATTGCTTTGATCTTATTAGGATCAGTAGCTACTCCCTGAGTTGAGATAATATGCCCTAAATATTCCACAGTTGTTGTCCCAAACACACACTTACTTTGCTTGGCAAACAAAGTGTAGTCCCTCATGGTTTGTAAAACTTGTCTAAGGTGATGAATGTGGTCTGTTGTGGAAGGGCTATAGACCAGTATATCATCAAAAAAGACCAATGTGAATTTCCTTAAGAATGCCTTGAAAACAAAATTCATCAAAGACTAAAAAGTTAAGGGTGCATTAGTGAGACCAAACGGCATAACCACAAACTCATAGTGACCTTTATGGGACTTAAAAGCTGTCTTGTGGATGTCTTTCTCTCCCATCCTAATTTGATGATAACCAGACCTAAAATCCAACTTAGAAAAAATTTGCGCACCCTGCAATTCATCAATCAATTCTTATATCACTGGAATTGGAAATTTATCCTTGACTGTATTCTTATTCAGCTGCCTATAGTTAATACACATTCTCCAAGTTCCATCCTTCTTTTTAACCAGCAGAATTGGTGAAGAGAATGGGCTATGACTTGCCCTAATCACCCCCACTATTCAACAATTCTGTAACCATGGTTTTAATGACATCTTTTTGGTTAGGAGGGTATCTGTAAGGCCTGATGTAACACCCCCAAATTGGGTCGCAGCGGAATATGGGTCATGGGGGTGGTACTTCATAGATCAATAGCACAAGATATATATAAGAAGGACCATTTAAAAGTCGTTTAAAACTGATACATTGGATTTAATAAATCGTTATTACATAAGTCCGAAACTTCACTTGTTCATTGTTCAAAATACAAAGATTTTAGTCCATAACAAATATATCCCCAAAATGTAATGCAACCAAATCTTTAATGCATATGACTTCCAAAATAACGACCACCAATGTATCCCTTGTCTTGTATCTCATTGATCTCCTGAGAAAAACATTGCTTAAAACATCAACAATAATGTTGGTGATTTCATAGGTTTGTAAAATGTATAATGTAGGACCGTGAGATTTTCCTATGATAATGCAATAGATGAAAACATCATAAATTGTAATTACGTTTTTCTAAGCTCATGAGACTGAAGCTCGACATGTATGAATTACAATATAAATTGCCAACATTGCCCGTGATGATGTTCTAACCCGCAACATTCCAAGTCCGACACGGTATACGTCCATTGTCTGGCAAACCGGCACAGTGAGCATGACTCACCCGGATGGGGATGTCAATCCCAAATAGATCTATTTATAACATTCACGCTCACAACAAGTAATTGACAGTTCATGATAATGGGCTCAAAGGGTTATCGCTACTTAGGCAAACACGTAATCGTAATGTAAAATGTCCACTTGCGTCCAATTTGTAAAACATGCATATGTTTCTTACCCCAAATCTTGTAAATCATTATAAATGTAAAACGTGGGGCTATGAACTCACCTTGAGTGAGTGAATCGATAATGTGAATCACAAACTGAAAATGCGTCACGAATACGCTCGAATGCCACCTAATTAATTATAAGTCGTATGAGTACTAAGTACTTTGAATATCTAATACCGTATATAATTCTATATAGCTACATCACCATCTAATCGTATTAGTGAAATCATATTTATAAAGTAAAAATGTTTATAAATATTACGTTAGTAAAAATGTCGTAACTTTCTCGTTTTAAGTCCGTTTCGTACGTTCTTTACGTCCACGCTTTCGTATTAAGACGATGTATCAAAATATTACATTTTCATATTTTCTACCCTCTGATGAACAATACTTTTACTGTTCATGGACTTTTATAATAAATTTAATTATCGTAAACTCGTAAAAGTCGTATCTTATTCGTTTTAACTCTGATTTTAGTGATTCTTTCAAGCACGTCTTCGTAATTAAAAGTTTTATCGAACTAATGTATTTTCCAAAAAGTATCTAAGATGAATAGTGATTTTTACTGTTCATAGTTTATAAAATTATTTTTATAAACTTTAATTATCGTAAACATAAAAAATCCACAACTCCTTCGTTATTGATCGAAAAATTATGATTCTTAAGGTTTTGGAATTCTAAAAATATGTAATTTTTATGAAAAATAATTATATAATTTTATCAAAATTGAAAAATACCAATTGTGATACCAATTGTGGAGAACGTTTAAGCCCATCTAGGAAAACCTTGACAAACTATGTGTCTATGATCTTTTTATATAGAGAGATCATGACTTACAAAGGAAGTTAACATAAAGATATAAACAAGTAAATCTTTTAAACATTAAGAAATATCTTCTGTTATCTTTATCTTCTTAAGGAGATCTTCATCTTTTGATATCTTTGACCAAATCTTCCATAATTCTCCACCAGCTTGTAGAATTCCAATCTGCTAGATTTAGTCCTTATGTTTCATTCTTTTATTTATTTTGTCTCATCAAATCTAGAATCCCAACAATCTTCCCCTATTTGATGATGACAAAACAAACAAAGTCATGTACGAACTTCATCATAAAGCCAAAGCTTCCCCTGAAGTTGAGATGTAATCATCTCCCTGAATGAAACAAAACTTCCTCTTAAGTAGATTTCCTTTGTACCATGCCACACCAAGGATCTACAAGTTGCAACCTGTTAATATTTCTTCCCCTTTTTGTCATAATCCAATAGGGGACTTATGAATATAAGCAACTTTGATCTTGACCACTACAAACCAATATCACACTTCTAATCCAAGCCTTCTAACTCCTCAAATTACCCACCATTAAGCACAATAAGAAAAATGAACTTGAGTAGTAGAAACTCACACTAGCAGTAGTAATAATGACTAGCAGTAGTAAAAACCTTCACCTCATGTAGCATATAAATGGTTAAACATTTTAACAATAAGCTTCCCCTGAAACCCATATGTTAACCATTTCTTGAATCTTCAATTCTGTAGGCTTTATGTAATGATTACTGATGAAGAAAACTAAGTATAACGAACTTGATGTTGAAGTAGAACAACCCAAACTTGCGTCTTATATCTTGTACTATCCACGTGACTCCAAACTTATAAATAAATTTGTGAAATATAAGTAGACCGCAATCTCTTGACAAAATCCTCATCTTCTATGAGACACATAACCAAAGTGATAGCAAATGTGAGCGTTGAGCACCATAAGTTAGATCACACACCTTTGCTAGATTTGACAAGTCTTCGACACATCGTTTCTAAGCACGAACAAGTTATCTTCAAAGTGTAACACCCACCTTAAGATATGATAAGAACACGCATCCGAAAAACTCTACTTCAACTTCAAATAGATGATAAATAACCATCTTCGTAATCAATTCTTCAAATAAATACGAGCCTTTAAACTTTTAAGAAAAGTTAAAATCATAACCTGTTAGCTTCCCCTTAAACAAAGCATCCGAGATCCAAACCATGTGTGTTATCAGATATCGTACAATGCTAGCAGTACAAACACACGAAGCAACTTGGCTGTACTAAAAACCAATGAACGATACTAACCAAATTATAACTGGCAGCATTAACTTCCCTTCTTTGACAGCACGAATCCTCAACTGGCAGTACTAAAAGTATTCGAGCAGTACTAATGTAAAGGAGCAGTAGTAACACATATTAACATTAGAAATTACTACTGTTCTATTACCAACATAATCCATAACTGATCCAAGCCTAAATATAGTACGAATAATACCATTTACACACGTACAAACATATACTGCCAAACCATAACCACTAAGCAGTCAATCCACATCCAACATATACGGAAGTAGTTATGGATACACAATCCAATCCCTAAAAACCAGGAACTAATAGTTGTAGCAATATTGAACACGAACAAATCAAGCAGTAGTAATGTTCTTTGAGCACAAACAGCATCACAAAGCAGTATTAACATCTTTTGTGCCCAAACAGTATTATCTTAATACTGTTGTAATACCTTAGCAGCACTTAATATACTTGAACATAAACAAACAACATTAACATATACTTGGGCAGCACTAATATACTTGGCAGTACTAATACTAACGAGCAGCACTAACCAACCTTTTAATCCCAAGCAGTATTAACTTAAAGTCCACGAACACAATAGCAGTTGTAATATCACAAAGTAGCCTTCTTATTATTCACATGTAGAAAGGTATCTCGTATATATATCATTATGCCATGATTTTTGAATCTTATATACCCTCGCATGTGATAAAAACGATGAGATTAGGGTTTCGACATCCAAACCTTCTCACCATCGGTTGCTGCTGCAGTTGTTGTAAGATTGAATTCTTTCACTGAGATTCGAGTGTGTTAAATATATACATCTGTTTCCATACACAACCTTTATAACAAGTATCCAGACAACGCTTGAAGTGTCACTAAAACACTTTCTTCTTCCTCCCATCACCATGTATACCATTCTTCCATATGTAAAAACCATCAGATTTAAAACCCAATGTAAGAATAAATATGCAATCAAATCCATGCCATTATTATCCATACCCCTCAATTTATTAATAAAAAAATGCTGATCACCAGAAGATCAAGAAACGCGATTGAGAGATTGGCAAATTAGGGTTTCTAATATAATCATCATCGTGGAAACTAATAAACCTTAAAAAAGATTTTAACAATGTAAACCATGCCACACATCAAAATCGATCAGTTTCACCATGATATCAGTGGCAAAAGAAAACCAAAAAGAAGTTTACCGAAAAAGAAGATCGAATTTGATGCAAAGAAACCCTTAAATAATAACAATGATTTACAATCATATTGCATACCCATAACAGGTAGAGAGGATGATTATAAACATTGTTATAGCAATTTATCTTCAAAACCCCAAAAAACTTTTATCACAAAACGATTTCTGAAATATAAGGTTATAGGGTTTTCTTCAAAAACTTGTAGATCTAAGATCAAGAGCCACATGGAACTGATACCAATTGTGGAGATCGTTAAGCCCATCTAAGTATATGTTTTATAGATAATAAAATATGCCCGCGGAATAATAAAGAACAAAATATTATCAAACAAGGTTTTTTCATTAACATTTCCACCAAGCCTCAATATTATTTGATCAGAATAATACAGTTACTTATCTCTAACAGTAACAGGGATCAAGGAAAACATTGATTACCTTAAGGCTACATCACCACTATAGACGTCTACATCTCTAGCTCAGATTATTTAGATCTTATATCTAGGATAAACAATAACAATGATAACAATTATGCACAGCGGAATTAAATAAAGAACATCAATGTTATTTAAACAAGGTTTTATTCTCATACGTTTCCACCATGCCTCAATATTATTTGATCAGAATAATACAGTTACATATCTCTAACAGTAACAAGGATCAAGGAAAACCTTGATTACCTTGAGGCTACATCACCACTATAGATGTCTACATCTCTAACTCTTGAGATACACACACACACGTTTTATGTGTATCTAAAACTATGTGTCTATGATCTCTTTATATAGAGAGATCATGACTTACAAAGGAAGTTAACAAATAAAGAATATAAAAAGTAAAATCTTTTAACATTAAATATCTTCTGTTATTCTTTATCTATTTAAAGGAGATCTTCATCTTTTATATCCTTTTTGAACCAATCTGTTCATAATTCTGCCACAGCTAGTAGAATTCCCATCTGCTAGATTTAGTCCCCTTATGTTTCATTTTTTAATTTATTTTGTCTCATCAAATCTAGAATCCTAACAATTCTTCCCCTTATTGATGATGACAAAAAAAAACAAAGTCGTGTACGAACTCTCATAAAGCCAAAGCTTCCCCGTTAAGTTTAATTATCATCTCCTGAATAAACAAAAAATCTCCCTTAAGTTAATTTCCTTGTACCATAGCCACAGCACCCCCCCGGTGCCCCCAAGGATCTATAAGTTGCAACCTGTTAATATTTCTTCCCCTTTTTGTCATAATCCAATAGGGGACATATGAATATAAGCAACTTTGATCTTGACCACTACAAACCAATATCACACTTCTAATCCAAGCCTTCTAACTCCTCAAATTACCCACCATTAAGCACAATAAGAAAAATGAACTTGAGTAGTAGAAACTCACACTAGCAGTAGTAATAATGACTAGCAGTAGTAAAAACCTTCACCTCGATGATGCATGTAAATGGTTAAACATTTTAACAATAAGCTTCCCCTGAAACCCATATGTTAACCATTTCTTGAATCTTCAATTCTGTAGGCTCTATGTAATGATTACTGATGAAGAAAACTAAGTATAACGAACTTGATGTAGAAGTAGAATAACCCAAACTTGTGTCTTATATCTTGTACTATCCACGTGACTCCAAACTTATAAATAAATCTGTGAAATATAAGTAGATCGCAACCTCTTGACACTTATCCTCTTCTTCCATGAGACACCATACCAAAGTGATAGCAAATGTAAGCATTGAGCACCATAAGTTAAATCGCACACCTTTGCTAGATTTTGACAAGTCTTCATCACAACATTGAAAACACAAACAAGTTACCTCCAAATGTTGTAAGCCGTTTAAGATATGATAAAACACGTACCCAAGTAATTCCACTTCACCGTCAAATAAGTAATAAACAACCTTCTTCGTAACCAATTCTAACAATAAATCTAAAACTAGCCATATAACATTTAAAATCCTGTTCCAACCAAGTTCCAATCCTATGGAACACAACTAGCAGTAGTATCTTTTAAGCCCAAGCAGTAGTAACTACTTTTAATCAAAAAGTAGTAACTGCTTAAATTTACCCTTTAGTGATAACAGCATTAACATGAACTGGCATCACTAATCTTCCTTTGGCAGCATTAACCAGTTACTTGGCAGTATTAACGTCTCCTGGCAGCACTAACTTACATAAGCAGCACTAATAATCATAGCAGCAGCACTAACCTTCAAACATAAAGCTAACAGTAGTAACTGCTATTAACAGCATCACACTATAATGATAGCAGCATTAACCATGTATTCGAGCCCAAGCAGCACAAACTTGTAATCAAACATCATTAACTATTTAAACGTAGAAGCACTAATGTTGCTTGGCAGTATTAAGTTCAATAACAGCACTAACAGTTTCAACTGTTCTCTTTGGCAGCACTAATGATAACTAGCAGTATTAATACATAACTGACAGTATTAACTTCTACTCGAACCAAAGCAGCATTAACTTTGTATACTTGTTTTCTCATTGGTCAGCACTAAGTAACAATAAGCAGCACTAACAAAGTCTTTTAGTACCGGCATAAAATCATTAGAGCTCGAACAGTATTAACTACTACCAATAAGCCTAGCAGCAGTAACTGTTTTATGTTAGTAGTACTAACTTGTATTGATAGTATAAAGTGCTCCTTCCTCCTTACCATTTTGTGACACTTTTTAGCGTCAATAAAGCACCAATATTTACGACCACCAGCAGTACTGTGTCTCGTGGCAGTAGTAACCATCAATTACCACTGTTAAGGATACCTTTTTTAAGTATCCAGACGACACCTTTTTAAGTGTCACAAAGGTGTCACAAATCTGTCACTAATTCTGTTTACTCCTTCCTCCCATACATTCTATGAAATGTTATTTGTCACAGAACTTCCTGTTTTATAGAATTAGGGTTGCTCAAAAACCCTAATATCACCAGATTCGACATGATAACCAAGACAGAAAATTCGTACCTCTTTTCTTTGATAGATGCAACACCAAAACACCTTGTAGATCCTAGATTACGAGCCCCGTGGATTTGATACCAATTATTAAAACTAAAGATCGTTGTAAGCTCAAGTTTGATTAGAACTTATCTAGGATTAAACAATAACAATGATAACAATTATGCACAGCGGAATTAAATAAAGAACATCAATGTTATTTAAACAAGGTTTTATTCTCATACGTTTCCACCAAGCCTCAATATTATTTGATCAGAATAATACATTTACCTATCTCTAACAGTAACAGGGATCAAGGAAAACCTTGATTACCTTGAGGCTACATCACCACTATAGACCTCTACATCTCTAACTCTTAAGATACGCACACACACGTTTTCTGTGTATCTAAAACTATGTGTCTATGATCTCTTTATATAGAGAGATCATGACTTACAAAGGAAGTTAACATAAAGATATAAACAAGTAAATCTTTTAAACATTAAGAAATATCTTCTGTTATCTTTATCTTTTTAAGGAGATCTTCATCTTTTGATATCTTTGAGCAAATCTTCCATAATTCTCCACCAGATTGTAGAATTCCAATCTGCTAGATTTAGTCCTTATGTTTCATTTTTTTATTTATTTTGTCTCATCAAATCTAGAATCCCAACAAAGTTTTATAAAATTGTTTTTATAAAAGCTTTTATTTATCGTAAACTTGCAAATGGCGTATCTTCTTCGTTATAGCTCGGATTTTCGAGTTCTCTACATGCCTACGATTGTCATGATGTGTAGTATTTTATAAAAATATAAAATAAATGCCTTATATTCGAATTAAAATCAGTAGGTTTTGGTATTTGTGTTAAAATGAGTTTAAAACTTGTTTTTATATGTTTTTAATCTAGTAACTTTGTTACAAGTCCTCTACAACACTCATCTCACATGTCCCATGTTACTTTAGGTCCTTAAGTTCATTATTGTCCAAGAATCACAAGTCCTCATATTCATTTTACTTGTAAACTTTAATAAGTAACTTTTAAACCATTAACTTATATATACTTCTATAACTTAATCCACACTCATATAATGTATATACTTCCATTATAACATGTCCTCAACATCAACATAACATATGACAAAGCTTATCAAACCATGAACAAATGTAAAAATCCATTTTACATGTTAGTAATATTCCTAGATGGTGATTCACTATATAAACATAATATACATATGAAATCACAATGTAAAGAGTTTAAGGGTTTTAAATAACCTTAGTATGAAGTAGGATGATGAACAACAAGATCTAAACCCTAGTTTAGATATTAAACCCAAGCTTCTAATACTTAGAAAACCCTAAATCTAATGAAACCTTAATCCTAAACCTTTCTTGATTAACCCTTACAAATGCTAATCCAAACCTTCAAATATTCTTGTAATACCTTAGATATGATGTTAGATCACTTGTATACTTGCTAAATAAATTTTGTATGGATTATGTATGGGTGTTTGTTTTGGCCGTGAGCTAGGAGGGGAGATAAGAGAGAGTTGTGTAAGTTTTTCTAGTGAAAATGAAATGTATGAGTTATATCTTCTAGTTGCATGCCTTATATATTACTAGGACTAGTCAAAGACCACTTATAGAAGTCTTAAGACAAGATAAGGGTTTTTAGGAAGTCTTGGTCAAGGTAACTAGTCATAGACATAAGGTATAATGAGTTGAGGTTTGTACAATGTCTAGTTGGTTGATTGTGTGCTCTTGGTCCCCTTGGGATCATTTTCCATTTGAAAATAGGGGGGATAGGACTATAAATATATTTGATCTTTTATTGATAATTACTTTCATTACTTGAAGTCATAAGTTGTATATGTTAAGTGTATACTTATAACTTGTAAAGTGTAGGTTCTAGTTGGTTTATTTTATGTACAATTTGACCAACAATGATAACATGGGTGAAGTTTTATAAAACTTTAAGTATTGGGTATAATAATGGGTATTTGTTGAAGCATAGAAAAATTTTGGTGGTTCCGGGAATGCCTAAACATATTTTATCGTGAAACGTAAACACTTTACATAACCAATAAAACTAAAATGTGCAAAGTTAATAATTATCCTCTAAATAATTATCTAACACTTGCTTGACGTAAACATTTAATTGCTTGATGCCCGTTTACGTTGAATGATAATTTTTAGCTTACTCGATTTAACTTAACGATTATAATTAAAAGCAAACGCGTACAAGACTAAAAATAAATAGTGAAATATATGACGTCGTACAATGACCTAAAATACGGATTGTTACAGTCTTCCCCCGTTAAATGAGCCTTGTCCTCAAGGCTTAAGACGCGACACTTGATGACGGTGTTGTCTTTATGAATAGATGTGGATACTTCTTTCGGAACTGATCTTCACGTTCCCATGTGAACTCAAGACCTCTCCTAAAATTCCATCGGGCTTTAATAATTAGAATGTGACTTTGCTTCAACCGCTTGACTTCACGATCTATAATTTCTACTGGTTCTTCAACGAAGTTGAGTTTATCGTCATGTGATTTCATCCAACGGTATTGCCGACGGCCTCATCGTATAAAACTCTCTATAGATGTTGGTATTACGTGAAAAAGTACTTTGAACCTCTGCTTTGGTCTTGTGGAAGTTCGAGTCTTATGAGCGACGTTTCTCCCACTTTGCCAGCACCTTGAAAGGTCCATTATATCTTTGGGTTCAAGCTTCCCCGTTTTGCAAAAAGGATAACCCTTCCAAGGTGGATCCTTCAAACTTGAATCGGTCGCCAACTTGAAATATAATGGCTTAGCCGGCACATCGGTTGTAACTCTTTTGGTGAATCACGTGTGGCTTGAATTCTTTGCTGATTTGGACACATCTCTTAGGTTGTCTCATGATAAGTTTTGGACGGTGGTGAGTTCTGAGCGTTCCGACCTCGACCCAAAACAAACAGGTGATCGTGACACTTTTCGATTGTAAAGTGCTCGAATGGTGGCAACTTTAATGCTAGATGGTTAACGATTGTTATACGACAATTTCGATCAGCGGTAAGTGTCTTTCCCCAATCTTTTTCAAAAGTCTATTACGCAGGCGCGTAACATATCTTCAAGAGTTTGAATGGTTCGTTCACTTTGCCCATTGGTTTGCGGATGGTAAGCCGTACTCATATCCAACCGCAAGTCTAGTACCGATAGCCTTTTTTTTGATATGCTTTCAGAATTTGACGTTAACGCTAGGGTCATGCAGGTGTCCATAATGATCAAGACAAGTATCCCATGTCTCGTGACCACTTCCTTCAAGTATAGTCTCGCCAATTTATCCTTGGATAATAAGGAGTCATTTTCTCTTTTTGGTAAAATATGTGCTGATTAGGTGAGTCGGTCACAATCACCAAAATGGTATCGTAACCATTTGACGTCTTTGGGAGTTTGGTGACTAAACTTAATTGATATTGTCTGACTTCCATTGAGAATCTAGGGTTTGCACCAACAAACCAGAAGTTTTTGGTGTTCAGCTTTGACATTTAAACATGTCAAATACACTTGCTTAACTTAGGTATGGCAATGTTCTGCTTTCATGTTAGGACATCAATATACAGCTTCATGTCTTGTTACATTTTGTCAGAACCCGGCTAATGAACGGAATTTTTTGACTTGTAAGAATCATGCATGATTAGAGTCCTTAGGTTACCATAGCATGGTACCAAATTCTGTATTAAGAACATAGTTCCGTCAGCACGCTGGTTTAATTTTCCTTTTTGTGTTTTTCTGGATACTTGAATTTTTAATCAGAATACTCCACATCTTCAGCTTTGGATGTTTTCAGTTCTTGCTTTCGTTATTTGAGCCTCCAAAATTTGCTTGGGAAGATTCAAACCAATAGTCATCACTAAGGCTCAAACCCGTAATGGTTGATCTCGTTCTTTCCTGCTCAAAGTTATCAGCAACGCCGTTTGTTTTTCCCCGGGTGATACCGAATCTTCGCAAATCATAATAACTTACGCAATTTACCAACAACATCGTTGTCTCATGTTCAATTTATTCTGATTAAGAAATATGTTGTAATCTTTGTGATCCGGTGTACATGGTTCATTTTGATCCATACAGAATTGTGCTCCAATCTTTCAGACGATACACTTACTGCTCCAAGTTCCAAAGCATGCGTCGTATAGTTCTTCTTATGAATTTTCAATTGGCGTGATGCATAAACAATCACCTTCTCTCTTTGCATCAACACATCGTCCAAACCTTTGATCGAAGCGTCACAGTATATGACAAAATCTTCGTTTCCTTTGGGCAAAGCCAGAATAAGTGCACTACACAACTTCTGCTTAATTAATTGAAACGCTGCTTCTTCTTTGTCACCCAAAAAAAACTTGACCTTTTTCTGAGTAAGTTTGGTCATTGGTTTGGCAATCTTCGAAAACCCTTCGATGAATCTTTGATAGTAACCGGCAAGACCTAAAAATTGACGAATCTTCGTTGGTGTCTTAGGAGATGCCCAATCTTTAATGGATTCCATCTTGGTGGGATCTACGTGAATACACTAGCTATCAATTACGTGACTGAGGAATTGTACTTTGGGAATCTAAAATTCACACTTAGAAAATTTGGCATACAACTCCTCATTCCTAAGCAATCCTAAGATTAACTTAAGGTGCTCTTCCATTTTTATTGCTGCTCTTTAAATATATAGATATTTATCAATAAAGACAATCACGGCATTTATCGAAATATGTTTGCACACCCAGATTCATGATGTCTATAAATACAGAGGATTGTTGGTCAACCAACTGACATAAACTTGAAATTAATAATGTCATATCAGAGTTCTAAAATGCATTCTTTGGATTTCGAATGTCTTTTTCACGAACCCTCAGTTGGTGATAACCCGGTCGCAGGTCGATCTTCGAATAGACAACTTGACCCTTGAAGTTGATCCAACAAATCATCAATACTTGGAAGCGGATAACGGTTCTTCACCGTCAGCTTATTCTATTCCGTTAATCATATGCACATCCAGAATGATCCATCCTTCTTCTTGACAAACAAGACCGGTGCTCCCCAAGGTGAGGAACTGGGTCTTATGAAGCCTTTGTCGGAAAGCTCTTTCAGCTGGTCCGACAATTCTTTCATCTCGGACGGAGCCAATCGATAAGGTGCCCGTGCTACAGGTGCAACACCAGGTATCAAATCGATTTGAAATTCCACTTGTCGGGCTGGTGGAATACCCGGCAAGTCCTCAGGAAATACTTCGGGAAAATCTCGAACAATGGGTACATCCTCAAGTCGCTTCTCCTCCGACTTGTCTTCCGCCTTCTTCGTGGTAACATGTGCCAAAAAGACTTGACATCCTTTCAGCAAATATTTATGGGTCTTGGTGCATGAGATGATGTTTAATCGAGACCCGTGTTCATAGCTGCTTCCGTCACCACGAACAATTAAGATTTCGTTTCCAAAGGGGATATGAACGATCTTCTCAGCACAGACAATAACGGCCTGATATTTTGATAACTAGTCCATGTCAATTATGATGTCAAAACTACCCATCTCTACGATCATTAAGTCGATGTTAAATGGGTGATTTAGAATATTTAAAGTGCAACCCCGAATAATTATTCTATCGTCAGCTAACTCGACGTCGACACCATAGTCTAGTGTAATTAGGATGACATCAATCAAAGAACTAAATGCAGTAGATACGAAACTCCTATCGGCACCCGTATCAAATAAAATCGAAGCATAATGGTTATTTAGGAGGAACGTACCCGTGACAACATTGGCGTTCGGGTTTGTTCCGGCAGCGCCTACAGCATAAGCTTTTGCCATAACATTTCCAACCCCAGCCTGATTTCCCTTATTTCTGTTCTTTAACTTTGGGCAATCCTTCTTGAAGTGGCCCTGAGCTCCACACTCAAAGCAAGTGAGAACTCCTAGATTTGCTCTTGGCGCTCTTTGGTTGTTGTTGTTGTTGTTGTTGTTGTTGGCATTTGTAGGACTCTTATAGTCTCGGGCCAGATGGCCAACTCTGTTGCACTTGTGGCATTTGGGAGCACATTGCCTTTCATAGTGATAGTTGCATTTCGGACACAGAGGTTAAGATCCTCCATAAGGTTTCTTCTCACAGACCTTGCGGTATAAGCCTGTGCCACATTCAGCCTTTTGGGAGGCTGCTGCTGATTTTGATTGTTCTTAGAAGTGTCATCAAACTTTCTATTGTTGTTAGCCTGACGTTCAGCAAAGGTGCTGATCTTCTTATCCATGAGTTCAGTTGCAAATTCAATTGCATCCTGCATGGTTTTTGGCTTAGATGCCTTTACACTTCTGTAAATCATGTCAGGCAAACCATCGACATACTTCTCGATCTTATCCAACTCTTCAGGAAACATTCTGGCACACATCAATGCCAGCTCTTGAAAACGCTGGTTATAGCTTACCACATCGGTACCTTTAACCTTTAGATCCCACATCTCAACTTCAAGCTTCTTAATCTCGCCCCTTGGGCAGTACTTGTCAGTCATCTTCTTTTTCAGATTTGTCCAAGTCATTACATACGCAACGTTGTGACCAACAGTCCTAACGTGGGAGTTCTACCACGTTAGAGCACTTCCAAGAAGAGTACAAGTGGCAAACTTGATTTGGTTTTCCATAGTGCAGTTGCTTATACGGAACACAGTTTCCATTCTTTCAAACCACTGAGTCAACTCGATGACTCCTTCAGTACCCTTAAAGTATAGGGGTTTGCATTTCATGAAATCTGGATAAGTGCACTCACGAGCAGGAGGAGCTTGTCTCCTTACACCTGTTCCAGAATCATGGTTGTCTTCGCCATTCCGGCTTCCGTTAGCGTCACGTGCTGCCAGTGCATCAGCAACACCTTGGTCGATCAGTTCCTTAAGCTGGGCATCAGTCATAGGGGTAGTGGTGGTGGTTGTTGTGGCTGGTGTTGACCTCGTGGTTCTTTTTGGTTCCATTTTCTTCAAATCACAAGAAAATACAATACCCGTTAGATTTCATAAAATCACAACTATGACATGACATATACATGATAAATAAAGTGAGATCACAACACACAGTGAAATATACAACTGAATTGAAATTAACAATGGTGTAGCTAAATCGACATTCATTCATAATAAATTCGATTACAGACATGACATAATACATCCCTTCCATATATAATCTGGAAAACATACATGACCGGTTCAGTTACAAAATGATCACTACCATTAGGTTACAAGATGAAATACAAAACCTAGAGCCCTACTAGTCGAGAGTTACCCGTAATACTTAGTAGGCTATACAACATAGCTACAACATAACTAGATCTAAGAACTACTACAGACCTCCTTTGGTACATCGAGATGTCTTGGATCCCTAGCAGGTGTCTGCTGACTCTGTAATGCTGCCATCTGAGTCTGTAGTGTCCTCAGCAGAGTCAGCGCCTCTGTGAGCTGTGTCTGCCTCCTGCGGTCTGCTACCCGAAAATCCCCAATCTTAGTTTGATGTGCTAATACAGTAGTCCGTAGTGCTCTGACCTCATATCGTGTCGTATCATTGGCATCCATCGACTGTACCCAAGCCTCACGAGAAAGTATGTCCTTAGTCTCCATAAGTCTAGCAGTGCGAGCATGGGAGCGCCTATCTCTACGTAGTGAGTTGAGCTGATCGCTCATTAACAATCTATCATCCTGTGCATCGTCAAGTCTCTCATAGATCTCATTAGTGTCCCGTCTAACAGTAGTGACAAAACCAGTCATCCTCTGACTCAACTCTGCCATATCGGTCGCTACTGGTATCTCCTGCATGTCCTCAACCATCTCATCCTAAGTGTTTGTAATCCCATAACCTATCTCCCTCTTTGGGTCACGTCTGATCTCGGCATCCAGAGTGTCGACAAAACCATAATCTGCTCTAAGACCTCTAGTAGGTCTAGCAGTAGGAGCAGATGAACACTCCTCGGCCTCAAATCTGGGACCGATAGCAATGCACAACCTCTTACAAGGCGGTAACGTAACCGCGGGAACATCTGCTCTACAGTCAGTAGAGGGAAAAAGAAAAGGTGGTGATGAGGTAGGTAATGGTATATGTAAATGTGGTGGTGTCCCTGATGGTGGTATTTCTGATCGAGATGCTAAGATGCAGGTGGATGGTGCGGCAACTCTCATCATGGCCATAGACGCCCTAGTGTGTGAGAGTACAATAGGTGGTGATGGTGGTAGTGGATAGGAAGTAGATGGTGACTCGGCTCTCAACCGGATCATCGCAGATCTGTAACCCAATGGATGAGTAGGACTAGCAGGTAGTGGTAGAGATGGTATAGGTAATGGTGATGATACTGGTGGTGGAGATGGTATCAATGGTAGTGGTGATGAGTATGGTGTAAGTGGTGATGGTGGCGGAGTAGATATGGAAAGAAATTTGTCAACCTCTGCCGCAGATGGGAATAGAATAGGTGTCTGATCCCGGATAGACATCCTGGCAGTGGTACGACATACGGGTGGTGGGACAGAGTCAGCCAGAGCTAGGTGCTCCTCCTCTTCCTCCTCATCCTCATCCTCCTCAACATCATCCTCATCATCCACGTCATCATCGGATGACTCACCATCATCATCGTCATCGTCCCCTCTGTCGGCAGGATAATCAGTGGGGTCCTCCTCAGGATCCTCCTCATCCTCCTCCGGATCGGAGTCTGCAATGTATCCTGGTGAGTCGGGAGTAGGTGAGACAGCGCAGGCAGTGGCTGCTCCTTAACTGGAAACACCTTATCCTCCGGTGGCATAAACTCCGGATATACAGGCTCAGGAATAAAATCTGGTGAAAGTGGTGCCTACTCTGGCTCCTCAGGGCCAGGCACATAATCTGGTGATGGTGGGGCCTGAAAAGCGGCCACCACATAAGCATAAGGGTCCTTTGGCATCATGGGCATTCCATTGACTCCTGGAGATCCTATGTCTGACAGATCCTTGAACGGACTAGATACCTCCGTATAAGTGACCGTGGAATCCTTTGAATCCGACATGACAATATCTGAAAATCAAAAGTAGCTTATATAAGTATTAATATAAGACTCTTATTGTAATACACGTAATATATTATAAACACGGATATCAATCATGAATGCATCTAGTCTAACCAACTAATGCAACAAATATATGTATGTCCCGTGAAAATCTCTTTTGTATGAATGCAATGTTTGAAAACAGTTATAGTCCAAGTAAAATCATTTGACCTGGTTCTTTATAACCTTGGTTCTGATACCAATCTGTAACAACCCCAAATTGGGTCGCAGCGGAAGATGGGTCATGGGGGTGGTACTTCATAGATCAATAGCATAAGATATATATAAGAACGACCATTTAAAAGTCGTTTAAAACCGATACATTAGATTTAACAAATTATTGTTACATAAGTCTGAAACTTCACTTGTTCATTGTTAAAAATACAAAGATTTTAGTCCATAACAAATATATCCCCAAAATGTAATGTGTGGAAATCGTAGAGGCGGGTGAATACGTTTCCATTTAAAAACTTTAAATCTTCAGTATCAAATCTCCAATCAAGTTAGACGTAATATGAGAAGTGTCGATAATAGGTTTTACAACAACTAGCACATATCTTAATAATACAAACACAAACACAACCACTCTAGATATTAATCAAGTCTAGTTTTTTTTAACACATTTCCTTAACTAAACAATTATACACGCAACACATTCACACCAATCAGTAAGCACCATCGCACTGTATAGAAGGCTAAACGGTTAAATTATAAGAAAAATAAGTACAGCGAAGTATGGTAAAAGAAATGTAAACAGGAGCAAGGTCGTGATTTAATAGTAGTTCGGTCATGAAGATCCTTTTCGCCCATACTCTCACTCCTGAGTATTCCAACTCGGAGAGTTACTACACTCAATCAACAAGCACCTTTCGCGGACAGAGTAAAAATCCTTTTATCAATGCTTACATTTATTTTCCGACACTAAGCGTAGATGTCGAGTTTTCTTAGGGTATAACCAAACCCGTCTATGTTCGTATGGTCCAAATCTCAATCAAACAAAACCTTGTGTTTTATGGCCTCTTAAACAACATAAACTGCGTAGCCTTACATTATTTTTCGACACTAAGCCTGATGTTGAGTCACTATTCCTTAGCTTAGATCACAATTACCAACCTATCACCTATGTATTTATATAAGGCCACTAAAATACTAACCAACCATACAATCACCCAATCCAATATATATATATTATACATTTGGATCTACACACTTCTAAATTTTAGAAGACATGGAACTTCTCGATTCTATTTTATGTAGACAAATGTTTAAAAGGAATTAACTATGAATTACATAACTTCGGATCTTGAGATGACCGAAGTTCTTCATCTTGCACTGAGGAAAGAGGAAAGGAAGAAGATTTTTGTACACATTTAAACAAGATTAACCAAGTTGACATAAGATTCAAAGATTTAAAGAGATTAGTGAGATTAGAGAGAGAAAGAACTGAATGAAAATCATGCAAAAAGGACTTGTAAAGAATAGTTAGTGGGAGGTGGACCCTATATTTATGGGAGCTGATATATAGCGTGTCAGGAGGAAACGGAACAGGTCCCAGATAATTCGGGGCAGCCGGTATATTTAACGGGGAGCCACCGGCATATTTAAGGGACCGCAACTGATAGACGATCCAGTTTTTTGTCTTTTTGTGGTGACAAACTTGTCTGCTGAAAGTTTAACATGTTTTGGGGGGAAAAGAACCAGATTTTGAATTTTGAAATAATTACCACATAAAACATTTCTTTATAATTAAAAATAAAAATTATGTTCTAATTTGTTTTGTAAAAAAAAAAATTTGTTAATTTATAAAATATAAACTTTAAGACAAATAAAACTTTTTCTTTGTCATTTACAAGTTTAATGCTTGTTTGTACATACCTTATGTGATTTACGTCGGGTGTAAACCAATGTCCGTCTTGATGCATACTTGAGACGTCGAGAGATGTTGATGCATGTATGCATTGTATTTATTTGTGGTAAACAAGTAACTTAAAAACATAATGCTCTGTGTTGATGTAGACTTGAGACGTCGGAGAAATGTAGATGAATGTATGCATTGATGATTTGTGTCTTATACGAGTAACTTGCGCCAAACTTTACGTTACGAATTAAAGGAATGCTTTGTCATCACCAAAAGACAGAAAGCTGATAGTATAGATTTTTCATCTATTAATAATTTGTCCACTAACAATATCCCCCTTTTTGATGATGTCAAAAATATGTTAAAACTATAGCCACGTGTAGTAAAGTTTAAAAGTTTACGCGAATACACTCTCTTCTCCCCCTTTTGTCGTAAGCAAAACGGTTATAATGTGATTTTGGTGGAGCATAGAGGTTGGTAGGTATGAGAAAAAGGTTTAGTTGTACAGGTAATATGATGGAGTAAGATTAGTAGACAGGTAGGGCTCCTAGTATATGTAGTGGCTGTGTTTCTTGGATAGTTGAGAGGAGGTTATAAGAAATGAGAGGAAGACATAAGAAGAAAGTAAGTGCTCCGTGTATATAGGTTGGAGGAATGAGAATGAGGTAGGTTATGTTGAAGGAATGAGGAAAAGGTAGGTGCTCCAAGTATATACGTTAAAGGAATGAGAAGAAACATGAGAAATAAGGTTGAGTTGGTTTTGTGTTTCTTTGATAATTTAGGAGAGGTCATGTTAGATGAGAAGAAGGCATGATAGAATTGTAGGTACTTCAAGTATATAAGTAGAAAGTATTAGACGAAACCTGAAGGTTGAAGGTGATTTTGAAGTAGATGAGGTGAAGTATTTGGAGTATGGAAGAGCCCTTCATCGTATTTGACAATCTCCAATCCTATCTTCCTATAAAGGTGAGCTTGCATCATCCTAGTGAAGTCTTCTATCATCATGGTTTAACCAACTCCATGCTATTTACCCACATATCTCCTAGCTCCCCCTTGCTCATTGCGTCCCCATGATAATGTCATTCCTTGTATATTGACTCTAACGGATCCATAGAACAAATAAATTACCATCGATGCTCAAGAAGTTCGATGCAATTCAAATGAGTAGAGCGCTTGCAAGTGCTCCCCCTCGGTGTATGCTCCCCCTTGTTTGGGGAACCAAGGAATCAAGATATTGTTGTGCTACAAAACAAAGTTAGTAGACAAATGCACATATACATATAGCAAAACATTAGCAGGGAACTAGACATGCACTTCTAGGTTTTATTATTCTAAAGTATGAAACTTTGAAAGAGAAGTATAAACTAGAAACTAGACACAAGTAATCATTATTTTAAAAACAACCTAAATGATGAAATAAAAAGAATCGAGACATATGTTTACGGAGAAAGATTAGACCGACTTTTAATAAACGAGAATGGGATTCGTTTATTGATTGATACAAAAATATTATGAGAATGACCTTTTAAAAGTAGACGAATAACACTTAATATCTTGGCAAAATATGTCAAAATATATATATATACTTTAAAAGAATAAAAAGAAAAATAAGACGAGGATGGAGACGATGTGCTCTTGTATGTGAATGAAAATGATTTCATAGAGCCGAAAAGTAGGAAAGGATGAGCGATACTAAAGAAGGAACGTGTTGACGAGAGGTTGATAGAAAAGATTGATATATCATTTGCACTAACAATTGATGTGCATATGATCCTATCAAGACAAAGGTGGATGATTAGGAATTTAAAGGTTTGTTTGGTGTTTTGTTGGTTGACAATGTTGAGGAACAAAGTGGGATGTGAAATAAGGTGGTAGTTCTTTCATGGTGGAATAATAATGAGAGACTCAACAATGTGGTGACTCAATAACACTTGAAGATTGAATATCTTTTTTATGTTCTTCACTTTCTAGAAAGTGAAAAGTTTTGCGAAGGAGTGACATTTGCATTTCGCAAATTACTTAAATATTTTGGATGAAATAATTAAGTTGTCAAAGGATATAGGAGGAATTCTAATAGTAACAAGACTATTAGAAGAGAGAAGAAACGTATAGAAGTGAGAAGAAACGTTAGAGATTAGTAGACTCATTAAAAGTGGACAAAGAGGAGGGCTAGGATTGCCTTGGAGCAATTGTACTCTTACAACAAACACAGCCCAAGTCATTTGGACTGCTATAAAAGAGCCAAGACCAAGCAGCACCATGTTGCACTTTTTTTTTATGTTTTAGTTTAATCTTAATTTTCAGTATTTCTTTTAAAGCATTATTGTACTTCAGTTCTATTTTAAAGATTTATGTTGTAATCTCTCTTTTGTTAATGAAAAGTAAAGAGTTTTCTTTGAAAATTTGCATACTATCACTGTCAAAAATCAAAAGGGTAAATTCGTACTTTTATGCTATCAAACTTGGATCATACCAAGTTAAAATGTTTACATGTTGATCATAGTTACCTTTGTTAAGCTGTTACTTCACCTATAAAAAACAGTTAAAAAAAAACCTTCTTTATAAATTAAAGGGGTGTTTGGTTTAGCATTGAAAATGGGTCAAACCAGCTTTGTCATGGGTCACATGCACTCAGCCAATCTTGGCTGAGTGTGTGGGACACATTAGTGTAATTTAATTAAAGATTTTAGTTAAAAAAATAAGTTTTTATGCCTATTGTGTCATTCTGCCAAATTTTATAAGCTTAAGTGAGCTTAAGAGCTTAAGTTGTTGGAACAGCTTAAGCACATCTTCTTGTGCCCATTTTGGTTGTTACTAGCTCTTTTCAAAAGCCATTTGTTCTGTTATCATTAAACTGACCAAGTAACAAGTCAAAGTACCATGTATACATAATCTTTGTAAACACCCACCTTGTACCCTAAATATCAGCAGGTTAAATTTGATCTTAATGTCTAAAAATTTGGAAATAAGCTTTATTGCCATTGCTGTCAATCTGTTTATGTTTGGTCTTGGCTAAAAAGCTCATAAGAGCTTATTGCATAAGCCCAAAAATGCCCCTTTGCCACTGTTTGTTTCTCCCCTGGTGCTGAGCACCAAAAGTAGCCCCACATTTCTAGCTTATTTGAAATTAAGCTATAGGTTTTAATTGCTTTTTAACATAGCTTATAGGTAGGCCTATTAGGATTAGCAGCTTATTTCACTTAGTTAGCTTATTAAGGTAGCTTATTTTAAGCTCAAAAGTCCACTTTTTCTTTTTTTTATAAACTGTTAGACATAGCTTAATTATATTCCAGCTTATTTTAGGGCTTATCTAGATAACTTAGCTTATTTTAGGATTCCCCTATCCTTATTAACTTATTCCTATAGTTTCTTAGCTTATTGTGTAGCTTAAATCAGAAAAAGAAAAAGAAAATAAGCCTATAAGCTTATAAGCCTGCTGTCACCATAAAAGCTTATTTTTTGGCTTATTCAGTGCTTAAAAGTCATAAGTGCCTTTATTAAAAATGTTCCCCTTAAGCCCCTGAGTAAGTTTGCTTCTTTAGCTTTTTGCTAATAAGCACTTTGGACCCACCTTGCAATCGGGGTCCACTTTAGGGACCAATTGTGTAACTTTCTCTTTTACAGTTAACAGTGTTAGTCCCTGTGGTTAGTTAGCCTGTTACCCCGTTTGTCCTTGGTCCTTTTCACTGTTAGTCCCAAAGTTAACTTTAGTTAGTTTATTTAATTTAATTAATTTAAATTAGGTTTAATATTAATTAGTTTAATTACTTTTAATTAAAACAGTAAAATTTGGGCATTTTCATATTTTTAGAATTGTTATACCTTTTCTTTTTCTTTATTTTATTTTATTTTTTCAGAATTTTTATAACTTTTATTTTTTGTCTTTTTCTATTTACTTAGTTTTAATTAGTATTTAATCTTTAAAAATTCATAAAAAATCCAAAAATTAATAAAAAAATATTTTTCTTTTTTATAAAATTTTCTTTTGTCATTTAGTATCTAGGAAAAATATAAAATTTAGTGTAGGCTTAATTTTTCTTAAATTTCAGTTTTAGACCCGTTTTACCGGGTGCGTTTTACCGTTTCTTTTCGTTTTACATTCAAACGACCTCCGTTTTAGTTCTAGTTTTCTTTATTTTTCAAGTTAAGTTAATTAGAATTTAATTTTGATTTTTAATTTAATTTAGCATTTATTTTCTTAATTTTTAGTATTTAGGGTTCCCGATACCTTATTCTGTTCCCCGTATTTAATTTAGATTTAATTTTAGGATTTCCCAATAATTAATTATGCTTCCCGTAGTTTAAGTTCTATCCATATTAACTAATTTTGTTTCCCGTAGTTTTTTTTAAGATCCCCATTTCCTTTGCTTGTTTTCCCGTAGATTAAATTAAGTTTTATTTAATTTTAGTTATAATCATATCAGTTTCTCCATCATTCAATTTCTCATCAAACCAGGATAAATTTCAATTGCAGCCTCGTTGGGACATACGACCCGGGAATATCTCTTCCGGAATCTTTTTATTATTGATTCTTATATATTTTATCTCTTTGTGTAGATTTTGACCTTTTCCCTTGGTTAAGGGCATTTGGTTGAGATTTGCATTTGAGTTATTTTATATACGTACTATTTTGCGAATCAATTTTTGGCGCCGCTGCCGGGGAGGCATTTGCTACGATTTCTATCCGACTTTGATCTGAACTTGTCTTATTGTTAATATACCATATTAAAAAACACAAAAATATTTTTCTTTTCTTTTTATTAGTACATATCATATAAAAAAAAAAAAAAAAAAAAAAAGATCCTATATAAACTCTTGTTAAAGCCTTGAATCCTCAAACCCATGCGTTTTTAATTAAAACCCTAAAAACGACCCATTTTGATTTTCTAGCTAACGAATCCTTTTTCTAAACTTTTGTTATGTTAGAACATCTTATTTTAGCTTATTCTAATAAGCCATGACCTGCAAAACTCTTTTGGATTTCAAAAATATCAAAATTATGAATTTTGGACTTGATTTGCAAATGTTTTCATGCATAGGGGTATATATTGTAACTTTCTAAAATTTATAACTAGAGGGGCTGAAAATGTCATTTTCCTAAAGTTATAACTACAAGGGGCTATTTTTCCAAGTTCTAAAGTTAAAGGATTAAATTATATATACTTTATATATAAAGGACTAAATTTGTAAAAGTTTATAAATCAAGGGTATATATTGCCATTTTTGCAAACTTAAAAATATAAAATATAATATTTTTATATAAATTATAAAAATATATATTAATATTATAAGACTCGATTTTATTAAAACCCGATACATTTATCGCTATTAATCAACGATCGACGCATTATAAAACAATTACGTTATATAATTAACATAATTTATCATCGACTGGTTTTTGAAGAAACTTAAAATCTTATCGTATCAGGTTACTAGGGAGCTTTATGTGAGGAGTTTCATTTGGGTATACGTTTTGATGAGTTTGCTGGATTTACGATTTAAAGTGTCCTGATCCTCAATCCGTTTACTAAATGCCCTGCTGAATTTTTGATGGCCCCAAACCAGTGATAATATTTTTTCATAAATTAATAAATCAAATGTTAAACTTCATGAAATTTTGAAAGATAAACAATCAAACTAAAACTTGACATATTACCCAAGTTGCGTGACGAGGCCGTTACTTTCACTTGATATACTTTTTCCATCAATCAGATTTCCCTATTAAGGTGAGTTCATAGCCTCACATGTTACTTATTTGAAATGTTTCATAAACCCGCGAGGGGGATACATGCTATAAACCATGAATGCAAGTATTTTTCCAACTGTATGCTATCCTGATATATTATTGCCTAAGTCCTTACTTTTGCCATTAACACCCCACTATCATGAACCGTTAATTACTTTTCGGAGTAAGCGCGAATGCTATGAATAGATCTATTTGGGACTGAACTCCCTCGTTGGTGTACCTATATTTCTTGGTAACCAAACGTACTTCATTTGAATCAATATGCGGGTGTTTGGCAAAGGCACCCGTTGGGGCAACTTCTTGTGATTATTGATTATCTCAAGGTCTCGATGTCATGAGCTTAGGGCAATAATACTGTTTTCTATAGTAATTGTACTCATTGAAATTATTACACTTATGGGTGTATAACAACGTAACCACTATTGAACTTGTATTCAAATGTTTAACATAAACCTTTGAATTTCACTCAACCAGTGTGTTGATCTTTGTATCATGTTTATCTCAGGTTAATGAGATCACATTGGTACAGAGGGCAGGATGAAGATGGCTAAACTATTATATTCAAACTTTATGTTTCTAGATTTTGAGACCTCTCTTTTTGTAAAACTATGATGAATAAATGAATGATAACTAAATTTTCCAAAAACGTCTCTTTATGAGTCGTTTTCTATGATTATGACTGTTGTACTATGAAGTAATACCCAGATTAGCTTTCGCTGCTATATTTGTCAAAATGGGGGTGTTATAGATTGGTATCAAGAGCCACGGTTATAGAGAACAAGGTTGAAACCTTAACTATAACTACTTTTTTTTTCTATCAAGAAAGTCTCAGTGCCCTTTATTCTCACGATAGTATTTAAAGTACATAACGTATTTGTTACTATTATATATAATACTTTTGTTAATTACCGCAGGGTTGTTAACAGTGTGATGTCTTCTCCCACCATCCTACTTCTGATTAATTGTGGTTGCTTTTTCCTTCTAAACTTTCTGGACTATATCGCTTCCACAGGACTTTGTTCCCAGCTTCACAAGAAATACTTCATTCTAGCTCTTCAAATAACTCATTTGGTTTAGTCTAAAAAGTTCACCAACTCTGTTTTTTTTTCCACTTTTTTTATAATGCACCCTAATATGAAGGTCATGCTGCATTTTATGCTAAAAGAATCACCTATTCCACCGCCATTAAAACAAAAAACTATTATGCTCTCATCTTTAATGCTATTTCCAATGTTTAATTCTCAAGAATTTTTTTCCTAAGGAATTATTGTACTTAAGAAACGGAGGCCGTGACCGATCATCTCCTTTATTTACCCTACTCAAGCATTTGAGATAGGAGAAGCTCTCGTAAAGATAAGTCTAGACAGTCCAAAAGGAGCAATTAAGAAATTTTGAATCACCTAGATGAACTCTCTCTCGACACATTGTACCAAGAAGACAAAATAGAACGGTCTTGAAATGGGCTACTCGGTGATCCTACAACAAGATTTCGACAATCTGGAAGCTGAACTCCAAAAGGCTCGTACTCAAATTACTAAACTTCAAAGAAAGCAATTGGGAAATAACAACAAGATTTCTCTGGCTCGCTTTAGGATTGCTAATCTAGAACAAATCATCGAAGATATCCAGGTTCATCACCAAGCAGATAAGGAAAGTCTTATGGATGCAATCTATAAACACAAGAACAGCCATAAAGGACCATCAGACTACTAGATTAGATACTAGTTATAGCTTTTTTTAGAACCTAGCCACGGGATGTGTGGTATAAATAACAACACTTGTCAAATTTTGACTATATACAGTACAAAGGCAAGTTGTTCATGATATAATACAATGGTGATCCCGTTTTATATTCATCATGTGTCCTATATTAACTTCTCAGTCTTCATCATTATAATCTTACCGTGTCCCTAGAAAATAAACTAATAAGTTAGATGCTTGTTAGAATTCATATCAAATAAGTATCTATGATATCACTATTATGACAATATTTATTTTTGAACCTTAAGCATTTTAAGGAAAGAATTGTGATATCATTCTTATTACGTGTTGTCTTATGTTGATAGAATGCCTCCCAAAAGGACGTCAACATCTGAAGCACCAGCCATGACTCAAGCTGCCATCAGGAAACTAGTTGCTGACAGTGTTACCGCAGCTCTGGAAGCACAAGCTGCAACAATGGCAAATGCTGACAATACCAATAGGAACACCGGAGAAAGAGAAGCTCCTGTAGCAAGACAGTGTAGCTACAAAGAGTTCATGAGCTGCCAACCTATCAACTTCAAAGGTACGGAAGGCGTTGTTGGTCTTATCCGCTGGTTTGAGCGAACTGAATCAGTGTTTTCCCGTAGCAACTGTACCGAAGACTGCAAGGTGAAGTTTGCTACTGGTACTTTAACTGAAGAAGCTCTATCCTGGTGGAATTCTTTTGCCCAACCTATTGGGATAAAAGAAGCTTACAAGATTACTTGGGTTGAATCCAAGAAGCTTTGATAAAGAAGTACTGTCACCGAACTGAGGTCCAGAAGACGGATCACGAATTTTACCATCTGACTGTGAAGGGGAATGATCTCAAGACATATGTGAGAAGATTCCAGGAATTGGCAACCTTATGTCCCACTATGGTGCCAGATTTTAAGAAAATGATGGAGTTTTATCGGAGGATTGCATCGAAGGATTAAAAGGAACATAACCACATTAAACCTCAAAATCAGAGGAAGCCTGTACCATAGCCCAGAGGCTAATGGACCATTTAACAAAGCACACTCCGATGCAAGTATCAAGTGATCACAAATGAAAGTTTAACGACTGAAGAACTTTTAACAACAACAACTACCGCAACGATAATAACAACAATTACCGTATCATCCACACAACAATCGATACCAATTAATAACCCAAACCAAAACAGAAAAATGACAGGAAACCTTCAGGGGCTTCTTATGCTTGCCACCCCTAACTGAAAACAATGGGTATACTGGAAACCGTCCCTTGTGTAAGAAATGCACTCTGCATCACATAAGACCTTGCACTGTTAAGTGTAATACTTGCAACAAGGTGGGCTATCTGACCAAGAACTGTAGAAACAAAGGGCCAGCCACTGGAAGTAATCTGCTACCAGTGACAGTTACTTGTCATGCCTGTGGAGAGAAAGGGCATTATGCAAATCAGTGCCAAAAGACCACCACCAACAATGCCCAGGGAAGAGCCTACATGCTGAGGGATAGGAATGCTCACCAAGACCCAAACGTAGTCACGGGTATGTTCCTTCTAAACCAACATCTAGCTAGAGTATTATTTGATTCTGGAGCCGATAAAAGCTTCGTATCCATATCTCTTGCCTCTATGCTAAATATTCCACCCATTACAATAGATACCTTTTACAATATCGAAATGGCTGACGGAAACCTAGTAAGCACAAACACCGTTATTCAGGGTTGCACCCTGACCTTGTTAAACCAACCTTTCAAAATTGATCTTATGCCGATCAAACTCGGTAGTTTCGACGTCGTCATTGGTATGGATTGGTTATCCAAGTATCATGCTAGAATTATCTGTGACGAGAAAGTCGTCCACATCCCAATCAAAGGTGAAACTTTGATCATTCGAGGTGACCAAAGTAAAACCCGACTAAATCTCATATCCTGTATAAAAACCAAAAGATATATATCCCGAGGTTGTCAAGTTTTCATAATCCAAGTAATGGAGAAGAAGTCAGACGAGAAACGACTAGAAGATATCCCAGTAGTCAGAGAATTCCCAAAAGTTTTTCCTGAAGATCTACCTGGCCTTCCTCCCGTTCGCCAAGTAGAATTCCAAATCGATTTAATTCTAGGAACAACACCTGTAGCCCGAGCACCTTATAGATTAGCTCCTTCAGAAATGCAGGAACTATCTAACCAACTTCAAGAGTTAGCAGACCGAGGTTTTATACGACCAAGTACTTCACCCTAGGGAGCTCCTGTCTTATTTGTCAAAAAGAAAGACGGATCTTTCAGGATGTGTATCGATTACCGGGAGTTGAATAAACTTACCGTAAAGAATCGTTACCCATTACCCAGGATTGATGACTTATTTGACCAACTTCAAGGTTCGAGTGTTTACTCAAAAATTGACTTAAGATCAGGCTATCATCAACTGAGAGTAAGGGATGAAGATATTCCCAAGACTGCTTTCAGAACAATATATGAACATTATGAATTTTAAGTGATGCCATTTGGTTTAACTAACGCGCCTGCTGTATTCATGGATCTCATAAAATCGTTTTTTCTCTCTTTAACTGTGTGTGTAAACATTAACTTGGATAAATTTGTGGATGAGTATTCATTCGTTGAATTCTTATCTACTCCTATAACAAAGAAGAGCACGCAAATTCATCTACAGAATAATCTATAGAATTACTCAAGAAAGAGATACGTTGTATTGCCATGTTCTCAAGTGTGATTTCTAGATTTCGTATCGTGCAATTTCTTGGACACTTAATTGATAGTCAAGGACTTCATGTTGACCCCGCCAAGATTGAAGCAGTTAAGAATTGGACATCTCCTACTACACCCACAAAAATACGTCAATTCTTAGGACTTGCCGGTTATTATCGGAGATTTATCAAAGATTTCTCGAAGATTGCAAAGTCTTTGACTGAATTAACCCAGAAAAACAAGAAGTATATCTGGGGAAAAGACCAAGAGTCGGCTTTTCAACTACTTAAACAGAAGCTATGTGAAGCTCCAATCTTAGCATTACCAGAAGGAAATGATGATTTTGTTGTTTACTGTGATGCATCCCATCAAGGTCTGGGAGCGGTGTTAATGCAAAGAGAGAAGGTTATTGCATATGCATCCCGACAACTTAAGCCTAATGAAGAAAACTATACCACTCATGATCTCGAATTAGGAGCAGTAGTGTTCGCTCTTAAAATTTAGAGACACTATCTGTATGGCACCAAATGTACTGTGTTCACTGATCATAAAAGTCTTCAGCATATCCTTGATCAGAAAGAATTGAACATGAGACAACGCCGTTGGTTAGAATTGCTTGCAGATTACGATTGTGAAATTCGCTACCATCCTGGAAAGGCAAATGTTGTAGCAGATGCCTTAAGCCGGAAGGAACGAATCAAACCACTTCGAGTTAGATCATTAGTTATGACCATTCATCCATATTACATCTAAATCCTCAAGCCAAAATGTGAGCACCAAGAAGAAAACATCAAGGTTGGATGGAAAATTTATGAGGATAATGGGACAATGCATTTGAAATCTGTCCTGATGGTAACGCGTCTGTATTAAAAACCAAAGCTGGTTACCACGTTTTGGTAATCTGAGAGACTTAATCATGCATGAGTCCCATAAATCAAAGTATTTTATTCACCCAGGTTCTGACAAGATGTATCAGGATCTAAAGAAACTCTATCGGTGGCCTAACATAAAGGCAATCATCGTGAATATGGTGGCAGATATTAACATGTTCTAGGAGTTAAGCAGAATGTCAGAAGCATCCGGCTTATGGTACAACGGAGTTTCCTATGTGGAAATAGGAGTGAAATACGATGGATTTCGTTTCTTAACTGCCCTGTTACTCAATACGGGCAATACACAATCTGGGTCATTATCGGACGCCTTAACCAATTCGCACATTTTATCCCTACCAGAGAGACAGATTGTATGGAAACCCTTACAAGGTTATACATCAAAGGAATAGTCTCCCGGCATAGATGTGCCGTATATTTGATCATTCAGATCGTGACAGTCATTTCTATCAAATTCTGGCAATCTATTATTGAATGCCTCTTGGGTACTCATTTAGGACATGAGTATGACCATATTCATCCTGAAACCGAGGACAAAGTGAATAGAACATCCTAATACACAACGGACATGCTTCGTGCCGTGTTATAGATTTTGGAAAATGGATGGGAAAAACACTCACCTACCGGTAGTGAGTTTTTTACAATAACATTTTCATGCTAGTATTAGGAAGGCACCATTTGAGGCATTTATGGTCGGAAAAGTGAGATCACTGTTTTGTTGGGCCGAAGATTGGAGATGTCAACTCGCTTGGAGAGTAGAAATAATCATGGAAACCACTGAAAAGATAGTGCAAATTCGACAACACTTGCAAGCTGCAAGAGATCGGCAAAGGAGTTATGCCAATATAAGACGAAAGCCTTTAGAATTCCAAGTTGGAGATCGTGTTATGTTAAAAGTGTCACCTCATAAAGGTGTCATCCGATTCGGGAGAAACAGGGAAAAAGGTTAATCCATGGTAATTAGCGACCTTTCTAATATCCTTTGAACGTTTGGCCAGTGGATATAACTTGAGCTTCCTAAAAAGCTCAGTAACGTCCACAATACTTTCCATGTTTCTAATCTAAATAAATGGTTATCTAACGAATCCCTTGTCATTCCAATAAAAGAGCTTCGGCTTGATGACAAACTCAACTTTATGGAAAAACTAGTAGAGATCTTGGATCGGGAAGTCAAGCAACCAAGACAAAGTCGTATTCCTATAGTCAAAGTAAGATGGAACTCTAAAAGAGGACTAGAATTTATGTGGGAACGCAAAGATCAAATTTGTGACAAGTATCCACATCTATTTTCAAACATCACTCCGACATCCAACTAATTCTTGGGACGAGATTTCTTTTAAGGGATGGAGACTATAACAACCGTAATTTTCTTCTAATGTAATTATCTATTTATTAAATTAGATGCACTGTAATATCCATCTATTATATATTACACCTTTTTACAGGATATTTTTTGCTTTATCTCATTATGCAATGTACTGGCATCTCTTTTAAAACATAAAGTAACGAGCTCACGCAACTAACCTATGCCATTCTATCTATGTTTTTTCATGGCTATCATCCTAATTATGTCAAGTCATATATCTTTAACAAATCCTAAAACTTGTGATTTATGCTATTGTTGTCGAGACAATGCAGTTAATTACTGCTAGTTATCATTCGATATCAAACAAAGGGCATTTTGGAATTTGGATGGATTTGGATCTCAAGACAAAACTAATCTCCCCTATTTGATGATGACAAAACAAACAAAGTCGTGTTAGAACTTCCTTTAAATTAGAGAAGTTGAGATTAATAATCTCCCAGAATGAATCAAACTTCCAAGCTTCCTTGGTATCATGTCACCACTATAATACAGCTGCAAATTTCAATAAACTGTATCTTTCTTCCCTTTTTGTTTCATCCAATAGGGGTCTTCTGAAGAATGCAAACTTGTAATCTACTTCCCTCAAGTGGATGCATGTAGATGGTTTACACATTTTAAAATAAGCTTCCCCTGAAACATATGTTTACCATCTCTTGACTTCAACTCTGTAGGCTCGAATGTAGTGATCACCCAATGAAGAAAAACTAAGTATAACGAATTTGATGAAGAAGTAGAATCTCCCAAACTTGTGTCTTATGTCTTGCACTATCAAGTTGTCGTCGAACTTATAAATAAAATCTCTTTTGTATAAAATATAAGTAGACAAACCTCTGACAAAATCTTCATCTTTATGAGGACACATACTAAGTGGATAGCAAATGTGAGCATGCATTAAGCACTATAAGAAAAATCACAAACGTTTGCTAGATTTTGACAAGTCTTCGTCACACATTTAAGCGACGAACAGTTATCTTAAAAGACAAACCACAAACTTTAAGATATGATAAGACACGCACTGTGGGGAAAAGCCAACTATAACATCAAAAAAAGTGTTTATATCATCATCTTCGTAATAACAATCTTTCAAAAATCTCCATACCTGAGCCATTAAATCAATAAGAATAAACTATTATGAATAGTAGTTCTGTCCAAAATCACAAAACTTGTGAGTCACCCGATATCAGATAAAGCTAGCGGTACAAACTAGCTATGTCGGACATCTCGGACAAGTCTGGCAGTACTTCTTCAAACAATTTAACCGTAAAGCCCAATGTATACGTTAAATCCCATTATGCCATCCTTAACTGTTTACAACAGCAATAATATAAACTCAAAGTAACATAAAGTCACTTAAGCCCACGTTCAAATGTTTAACTTTCACTCACCGTTCAAATGTTTTTCCCTTACTTCCATTCGAACAACATTAATCATGTTGAGCCCACATTACAAATAGCCATGAATATATATTATTCAGCACCAAATTCCTTTGGCAAGCAACATAAACTGTTATGACGAAAACAAGAGTTAAATACACTTGGAGCTCGAAACAGTAAGCAAGCAGTATTAAATATTACATGCCATCAGTACAAAAAGGGAAAACGAGCAGTACAAGTCTCCTTCTCATATTCCTTTTGCGACAATTTTCTGTTCACAAGACTGTACAATTTGTTTCCTCCTTCCTTTAAGGCATGTGTAATAGCATTATAACAACAAGAAAGTTCATTGAAAGCATGGTTATCTTTCACTTCTGATGCATTCACACATCCTGTAATGTTTACAAACACCACATCCTAAGCGTAACTGTTTGCTCCCTTCATTATCTTCATAAAGTTGATGACGAACCCTAAATACAAAACCAGACACGAGCAAATTATGCAAAATACCCATCACTTCATCCGATATACTATTAACTATACTTTCTTAAAAAAAAACCCTACGTGACAAATTAATCACAACAGAAGGTGAAATCATTGTTCCTATGGAAGCATTAGCATTTAAACTTATGTTGCTAATATCTTTTTATTGATTGTTGGTTGCAAGACTAATCGTTTGAATTACAGCATACACATGATTTTTAAATTGATCCAACCAAAATCCTAGCATATGAATGATGTGGGCTGTTTAGAACCTTCTTGCGTACAGAACACATAGCAGTAAAGCATGAAGATTTCAAACACCAGTAAACATATCCCTACTAGGGTTCATTAATAATCCATGTGGGTAACTATCAGAACTAGTAATGTCATATAGCAGGAAAACTAAGAACAGCGTATGTTCTTTTAAGACTTGATTTTGGTTTTTACAAATTAACAAAACCCTAATTTTTACAATCACGGCTTATGAAGTAAACCCTAAAAGAGTTTGAATGTTTTCATACCAAAGCGTGTATTAACACACATCACCCTAATTGCTCTAGGGTCTGATCTGTTTTGAGCACAACGGATAAAGTAGAAACCAAATTATAGTAACTAAGCTTACAATTGTATTGCAACACAAAAGGTAGAGTGGACGATTATTAGCGTCATTATTTGCACTGAATCTTAAAAACCCCATAAACTTCTCATCTTACGCTTTTTTGAAAATTAGGGTTTTTTTGAGTTTCTTTAAAATCTTTGTAGTTCCTAGATCGAGAGGCCACATGGCTCTGATTACAATTGTTAAGAATGTTTTAGCATCTTGGATAGGTTTTTTAAGATAATATTGACACGCAGCAGGAATAATAAGAAAAGCATTATTATTAAACATATGGTTTTTTATGAACGGATTTCCCTATTATCTAAACTATATCTTAGGGCTTTCACCAACTAACTTTGGTGTACTTATTCGACTTTAATCAGTCGCTATGTATCTGATAAACTAACTACGGTGTACACACACCTTTTCTACTCGATTCTCATCAGTCGATGTTTCTATGGATGGATGTTATAAAACTATGTTATGATCTTTCTTTTATATAGGGTGAGATCATGACTTAAATAGGAAGTAAAATCAATAGATAAGGAAAACTATTTAAATACATTAAATACATTAAATGTTTTCTATTCATTATCTTGTTTAGAATATTTGACCAAATCTTCATATTCTCCACCCAGCTTTGTAGAGCTTTATAATGACGACCTTTGATCCTTTTGTTTTATTTTTTATTCATTTTTGTCCTTATCAAATCCATGTATCAACATTTAATATATTTTTACTAGTACTTTATTCAATTTAACGTTCCATTTACAACGTTGTGTCAAAAAAACATTAAAACGTTAAACGTGTATATCAAAACCCTAATTATATGTAATGTATACATACAAAATGAATATGCAAGCCTTCAAGAATGTGTATAAGTGTACAATGCACAACATTTAAAATATAATTTCCCTCCAAGTTAATGTACAAGTCATTTAAGCTTAATGTACAAATCCAAGAAGCACAAATTCAAACTTTGCCATTTTCCCTCCAAATTCATTCTGTTTCTTACACTTTTTACACAACATATAAACAATCAATGCAAAAAACTTTTAAACCTAAACTAAACGAAACCTAAAAACCTAAATTCATTTTAAACCCTTAACCTTAATCTAAACTAATCCAAACACCTAACCTTTATCTAAACCCTATTTACTACACATAAACCTTAATCCTAAACCCTTTAATTATCCTTAATCCTACCTAATCTATGTCATTATGTTCCAAAACACCTAAGGCCGAAATAAAAACCGAACCTGGACACCCTTTTTCTTTAATTTTTGACCCATTTACACCTAAGCTAGCACCCTAACACCTCAAGCACCTCTATGACCTCACCACCATGTCACTAGGCAGCCTCCCAAGCACCTCTATCACCACCTTGGCCACCAAGTTTTGCCTTGTCACCTCCTTGTCACCCTTGTTATGCCGCACCCCTCCAACACTCCCCACCTTTCATAGCTACTCTCCTAGCTCACCTTATCACCTATAGCTTTACTATATCATTATCCCTATAACCTGGTCCCTTACTCTAAGTCAAAAAACTTGGCACCAAGGAGTTCGAGTTTAAAATTAGCGCCACCATTCACATTTCAAATCACACCTCAAAACTTTAATACACATTCAAATGGAGTTCTAACAAGATCAAAGCAGATCAAGTAATTTCATAGATGGAGATACAAGCAGATTGAAGCCAAGAAACACAAGAGAAAGAAAGCCCTTGAAGTGTTATAGGCTTGCGACACCAAAACCCTCATTCGACCCATTTTGAGCTCAAGTAAGCTTATATCTTGTTCAATAAGCTTGTATTCTATTCTAAAACTTTAATAAGACTCCTAAGATCCTATATAAACTCTTGTTCAAGCCTTGAATCCTCAAACCTATGCGTTTTTAATTAAAACCCTAAAAACGACCTGTTTTAATTTTCTAGCTAACGAATCCTTTTCATAAACTTTTATTACGTTAGAACATCTTATTTTAGCTTATTCTAATAATCCATGACCTGCAAAACTCTTTTGGATTTCAAAATTATGAAATTTTGGACTTGATTTGCAAATGTTTCCATGCATAGGGGTATATATCGTAACTTTCTGAAATTTATAACTAGAGGGGCTGAAAATGTCATTTTCCTAAAGTTATAACTACAAGGGGGTGTTTTTCTGAGTTCTAAGTTAAAGATTAAAATTTATTTTCTTTATATATAAAGGGGATAAATTTGTAAAAGTTTATAAATCAAGGGTATATATTGCCATTTTTGCAAACTTAAAAATATAAAATATAATATTTTTATATAAATTATAAAAATATATATTAATATTATAAGACTCGATTTTATTAAAACCCGATACATTTATCGCTATTAATCAACGATCGACGCATTATAAAACAATTACGTTATATAATTAACGTAATTTATCATCGACTAGCTTTTGAAGAAACTTAAAATCTTATCGTATCACGTTACTAGGGAGCTTCATGTGAGGAGTTTCATTTGGGTATACGTTTTGACGAGTTTGCTGGATTTACGATTTAAAGTGTCCTGGCTCCTCAAACGTTTACTACATGACCTCTGAATTATGATGGCCCGAACAGTGATACAATATTTCCATAAATTAATAAATCAAATGTTAAACTTCATGAAGTTTTGAAAGATAAACAATCAAACTAAAACTTGACATATTACCCCAGGTTGCGTGACGAGGCCGTTACTTTCACTTGATATACTTTTGCCATCAATCAGATTTCCCTGTTAAGGTGAGTTCATAGCCTCGCATTTTAAATATTTGAAATGTTTCATAAACCCGCGAGGGGGATACATGCTATAAACCATGAATGCAAGTGTTTTTCCAACTGTATGCTATCCTGATATATTATTGCCTAAGTCCTTACTTTTGCCATTAAGACCCCACTATCATGAACCGTTAATTACTTTTCGGAGTAAGCGCGAATGCTGTGAATAGATCTATTTAGGACTGAACTCCCCCGTTGGTGTACCTATACTTTTTGGTAACCAATCGCACTTAATTTTTGAATCCACTTGATGGGTGTTTGGCAAAGGACGTTTGGGGCAACTTCTTGTGACTATTGATTATCTCAAGGTCTCGGTGTCATGAGCTTAGGGCAATAATACTGTTTTCTATAGTAATTGTACTCATTGCAATTATTACACTTATGGGTGTATAACAACGTAACCTACTATTGAACTTGTATTCAAACTGCTTAACATAAACCTATGAATTTCACTCAACCACTGTGTTGATCTTTTTAGCATGTTTATCTCAGGTAATTGAGCATCACATGGCACGGAGTGGCACGGACTTGAAGATGGCTAAAACTGTTATCATTCAAACTTTTTGTTTCTGATTTGTGGGATCTCTCCTTTTTGTAAAAATCTAATGAATAAATGGAATTGATAAACTTAATTTTCCAAGAACGTCTCTTTATGAGTCGTTTTCTTTGATTATGACTATTGTACTATGAAGTAATACCCTAGATTAGCTTCCGCTGCTATATTTGTTAAAATGGGGGGTGTTATAATTTTAACAACATAAGTTAAAACGCTCTCCTTTTTCTCTTCGACAAAAACATCATTTTCTCTTCGACAAAACATCCTTTTCTCTTTAACGAAAAAATTCTTTCTTTCGACAAAAACATTCTTCTTCTTTGACGAAAACATTCCTTCTCTTCGATGAAAACCTTCTTTCTCTTCGATGAAAACATTCTTTCTCTTCGATGAAAACACTCTTTGCCTTTCGATCACACCTCTTCCTTCTCACTCAACTACACCTCTACAACCATAGAGATGGCTAATCTCTTTCCTCCACTATTTCCGCTACCACCTTTAAGACAACCTTATACCTCGTCGTGTGATTGTTCTATGAACATTCACAATGCTTGAGAAGAGCTACATAACGTCGTGAGTGTAGTTTATCGTACGCTAACCACCATCCGTCTTGACATTGTCAAGCTCGTCGCCTCCATCTTCGTTTGTTTTCTTTATTATTATTATTATTATTATTATTATTATTATTATTTTCGCATACGAAACACACCGAAGATACGTCACCATTTCCTTCAGGACAATGTCCAAAAGGAAATATCTCTATCGAAAAGGTTGCGTTTGAAGATAACATCACCGACATTCTTTCTTTACCCCTCAAGTAAATTATCTTCGTCAACATTTAGGAATGATGGAACACAATCCATAAATCGTTCTCTTCTTTTCTTCTGTTCGATTTAGTCTTTTCCTCATATTTCGTGTGGTCGTGACACTTCAACTTACTCATTACCGAAGTACTTTAAGTATATTTTTAATTAGCGATATGGAAAATTAAAATATTCTCCTTTTACAAATTTGTCAAGCCTTTTAAACTCCTCTCCTTTTGGCGGGTCCAGCGGACCCCAGAGAATCTATTTCTGGCGGCCCACCAGTTATATCTGGGGGACACGCCAGGATTTAAGCAGGCTTGATTGAGTTATTTGTCAATTTCTTTAAAATTCATTAAACGAACGCCTGTCTTCTTTTCTGCTACTTAGCGACGTCTACTTTACACCCAATTCTTATGCCAGAGCTCTCTAAAGATAAATGGGCTTTTCTCTTATCTCAATCCTATAAGCCACTGTTGCTTATGTTGTCAAGGTAAAATTTATAATGAGTCCATTCTCTAACACTTTCCTTACAATCGATATACCTAAAATCTATCATTACACAATAAATTCCCTCACATACAAATCTTGCTCCTTACATCTTGTAAACATCTTTTCTCACCTCAAATGGTCTTTTTACTTCTAAACGGTTCCTCTCTTTCTTAATAGTCTTCTCACTTCTGATAGTCATCTCACTTCTAATAGTCTTTTTTACTTCTGACGTTTCTTCTCACTTCTAAACGTTCCTTTTCACTTCTAATAAGTCTCCTCATCTCTAACGTTTCTTCTCACTTCTAAATGTTTCTTCTCTCTTCTAATAGTCTTGTTACTATTAGAATTCCTCCTATATCCCTTGACAACTTAATTATTTCATCCAAAATATTTAAGTAATTTGCGAAATGCAAATGTCACTCCTTCGCAAAACTTTCCACTTTCTAGAAAGTGAAGAACATAAAGAAGATATTCAATCTTCAAGTGTTATTGAGTCACCACATTGTTGAGTCTCTCATTATTCTTCCACCATGAAAGAACTACCTCATTTCACATCCCACCTTTGTTCCTCAACATTGTCAACCAACAAAACACTAAACAAACCCACGAATTCCCAGTCATCCACTTTTGTCTCGATAGGATCATATGCACATCAATTGTTAGTGCAAATGATATATCAATCTTTTCTATCAACCTCTCGTCAACACATTCCTTCTTTAGTATCGCTCATCCTTTATCACTTTTCGGCTCTATGGAATCATTTTCATCCAAGAGCACATCGTCTCCATCCTCGTCTTATTTTTCTTTTTATTCTTTTAAAGTATATATTTTTTTGACATATTTTGCCAAGATATTAAGTGTCATTCGTCTACTTTTAAAAGGTCATTCTCATAATATTTTTGTGTCAACCAATAAACGAATCCCATTCTCGTTTATTAAAAGTCGGTCTAATCTTTCTCCGTAAACATACGTCTTGAGTCTTTTAATTATATCATTTAGATTGTTGTTTTTAAAATAATGTTTGCATGTGTCTAGCTTCTAACTTTCTTTTAAAGTGTCATACTCTAGAATAATAAAACCTAGAAGTGCATGTCTAGTTCCCCTCTAATGTTTTGCTATATGTATATGTGCACTTGTCTACTAACTTTGTTTTGTAGCACAACAATATCTTGATTCCTTGGTTCCACAAACAAAAGGGAGCATACACCGAGAGGGAGCACTTGCAAGCGCTCTACTCATTTAAATTACATCGAACTTCTTGAGCATCGATAGGCGTATTTATTTGATCTTGGATTTGTTAAGTTAAATACAAGAAATGATATTATCATGGAGACGCAATAAGCAAGGGGGAGCTAGGAGATATCTGGTTAAATAGCATGGATTTGGTTAAATCGTGATGATAGAAGACTTCACCGGGATGATGCAAGCTCACCTTTATAGGAAGATAGGATCGGGGTTTGTCAAATACAATAAAGGGCTTATTCGTACTCCAAATACTTCATCTTTTCCACCTTAAAATTCACCCTCACCTTAAGGTCCCTTTCATACCTTCAATCTTATTTACTTGAATTTAAAGTACCTACTTTCTTTTCATGTCTTCTTCTCATCTATCACGACATCCTCTAAATTATCCAAGAAACACAAAATCACCTCAACCGTATTTCTCATGTTGTCTTCTTATTCCTCTAACCAATATACTTGGATCGCCTACCTTTTCCTCATTCCTTTAACCTATACACTCAAAGTACCTACCTTCTTGTCTTGCCTACTTCTAACCTCTCATGACCTTTTCTAAACTATCCAAGGAACACACAATCACCTTCACCTTTATTTCTTAGATCTTCTCCTCATAACTCAAACCTATATACTCGAAGCACCTATCCTCTTCTCATTCCTCCAACATATATACCCGGAGCACGTACCCTCTTCTCATGTCTTCTTCACAAACCTCCAACCTATATGCTCCAACCATAATCCACACTATACCTTTTTGCTTCGACAAAAGGGGGAGAAGGGAGTGTAAACGAGTAACTTTTAAACTCTACTATGTGCTATAGTTTACATAGTTTGTCATCATCAAAAAGGGGGAGATTGTTAGTGCAAATATTACGATATTTAATCTATACGATCTCTTTATGTTTTGGTGATAACAAACATGTAACCTGTAATACATAACGTAAAGTACGCAAGTTACTCGTAATCACAAATCATCAATGCATACATATCAACAACACTCTATGTCTCAAGTCTGCATCAACACCGACATTTGTTTGCACCCGATGTAAATCACATAAGGTATGTACAAACAAATTAAACTTGTAGGATGATCAAAGAAAAATATTTTTTTCTTAACCATTACATTTCTACAAAAGTATTTTTCATAAAAATAAATAAACACAAAATACTTTTTAATAAAAGAAATGTTTTAT